>JAPYZL010089481.1:0-10078 GCA_030522825.1 Platygaster orseoliae
GCGACTAGTTGGAGAAGGAGAACATTCCACGAGCGTGGAGTTTGCCGCGCGAGTGTAGCGAGAGCGGTAAACACGCGAGTGGAATGATTCTCCTTCGACCACTAGTCGGACAATATACTATTATGCTTACATGAAACGTTCAGGAATTGTTGAAAATCACTTTTTTCTGTGAAATTGACGGATGTATCTGCCGAAATCATTGTTGAGCTTCGGAAAAATGATAATTTTTCGGTGTATTTTTATCGCGGTTTTCCAATTTTCCGAGCTCCCTTCGTGTATTCCTCAAGGGAGTAAAGTGAAAAATTTATGTACATATGAAAGGACTAGTTTCATGCTGGTTATTGATTCGTTTTTTTTGCTTAGATTGTGATTTTCAAAAGTTTCTGATTTTTTTATCATGCTTTACAATTCTACAAAGTTTTTGGAAAACCCTAAATTTTTTTCATTTTCAAAGGTCTTTTGAAATTGTTATATTTACATACTTTTATACATACATGAAAAATTCAGGAATTGTTGAAAATCACTTCTTTCTATGAAATTCACAAATGTATCTGTCAAAATCATATTGAATTTCGGAAAAATCATTGTTAAAACTTCCAGACATTCCCTGAAGTTTCTTGTTCTTCGCTATGTTGAACGATGATATATTATAATCTTGTATTTGTGGATATCAATAAAGAGAATACTTAAATGTTTTATGATATTTGAAGTTCATCAAACTTTAAACAGCTCTGAATTTTTTTTTTTTTGTTCTGAAAGACTTGAAGTCTTACATTTTAAAAAATTTTCAATTATTTTATAATATCTTGATGTATTTTTATCGCGGTTTCCCAATTTTCCAAGCTACCTTCGTGTATTCCCCAAGGTAGCAAAGAGAAATATTTATGTACCTATGTAAGGACTGGTTTCATGCTGGTTTTTGATTTGTTTTCTTTTCCTGGTTTGTGATTTTCAAAAGGTTCTTGTTTTTTCATAAAACGGAATAGCAGTACGCAAATATATCTCCTAAATTTTGTTAAAAAAATACATTTTCTTATATATCCTATAAAATCATGCGGTTATTGTCTATTTGAATGATATATTTCCACAGGAAAAAATAATTCGCTAAATTTAGAAATTTTTACATACCTTTGATACAAATCGAAATACATATAGTAAAAAAACTGCTATTGTTTATACGAACAATCATTTGATATTCAGACCCTTGATATATTACTACCCATAAACAATAAGTTTCTTCAAATTTCTAAAAATAAATGAAAAAACTCCATAACCATGCAGAATCTTCAAAATTGAATTCCAACTCATCAAATTTATTCATCATTATCTTGCAGCGTTACCACACAGCTCTGATTAAAATGATCACCAGATTACGGTTACTTATGGTAATTCACGGAATTACGATATACACCTGCACGAACGAAACGCTGTGCCGATTCGCATGATTTACGTCCATGTTACCCGCAACATTACCATTGATGAATCGTGTACCTAGCCCAATCACTGGTCCAGTAATTAATATGTATTCGATGGCATTGGGCGGAAAATCAACGGATTTTCATTGAAAAACATTACTACATCATTTGATGTACTACAATTCACTAACATATATTAATTTCAGGCAATATTATCTAGCAATACTGATTTCATCCGTATGACAAAAAACGACAATATTAATTACAGTTACGGCATAATTGATTCCCAAAGTTCTAACTCTTTTTTAAAAGTATTAATTATATTCATCATTTACGTTAATAATTTCCAAATAAATCCAATGAATGTTAGATATCTTCATTTCTGATTATTTCACTGTATAATTCCTTGGCTTTAAAAGTGGAAACTGTGCCAGTTTGTTTTCCTGTCTCCCTATTTTTCACATAATTGCTTTTTTTCTAGACTGCGGAACCGTCACATTCTACAGTTGAATTACTTGAGAAAGTGCTGGCACAAAAGGTGTTGGTGCCGGCAAGAGCCTAGAGGGCGAAAAATAAAGAAAGTCGGAGAATGTTTTTGGTCGCAAGTAAGTAGCTTGATAACTTTTCCGAGTAATTTTCACTGCTCGTGTTTTTATTATACGCATGGCTTAATTTATACAGTGAGGCAAAGAAAGTACCGAAAGGAATAGAGTCGAACTTCAAGATGAAGGCAAAATTTTATTACGGAAACGAATGCATAGAAATCTTGTATGGTAAATTCTATTTATTCACTAATCCTGATGACTATATTTTATTTTTTAGAAAGAATAATATTGACATAATCAAATTCGACAATTTTAAGCATCAATTTTGGAAATGGACGAAAGTTTTATTGGATCCTTTATAATAAGTGGATAGTGTTATCTCTGTTATGTTATTTTCATTTTTAAAAAAATATCTTATTTGTTATATTTTAAGGTATTTGTCTGTTACGTCTCGCATAAATCTTAAAACTTAACAAACCACAAAAAATTTTAATATCGATATAGATCTTTCCGCAATTGAAAGTAACAAATAACAAATCTGTACGAAATGCCAAGTATTTTAAAAATGCCAGAACTGTGAAAAAAATAACAAAAGAACTTGAAAAATGTTCAAATATTCTAACAAACGTGATGTCAAAGTATTTTTCAAAAATATTAAACACAGTCTAAATGGACCATGAATATCTACAAAAAACTTACACCAATAAAAACTTTCAATTTTAATGTACTACAGCTTAATTTATAATACCTCAGTTAGAACTAAAAAAAAATTTCGAGACCGAACACACTGAGAGAAACATGTATTACAAATTTTTTCGCTGCTTCATTTCACATTTGTCAGGAAAATTTATTATCATAAAGAATTTTTTTGTAAACATACTACATATTTTAATAGATCGTTCAAATAATGTCAAATTCTGATTTGAATAATTCATTGGTTTCTTGTAAATCTTGAATATCCCCACATTTTGTGCGAAACAACTGCTTTTTTCTCTTGAAAATCGACCGTCAACAAAAGTTGAAAATTTTTACTGTTAAAATGAAGGAATCGAGAATTGAAAATAATCATATGAAGATAAAATTGCCATGCATTTGCGACATTAGAGTTATCGGAAATGCAATACTTAAAAAAAATTTGTGTTTAGCCAAAAATACACTTACGTTGATTAAAAATCGCAATCATGTGGAATTTCACATACGATATAGTATATTTTGTAACTAGGACCTAAGGCGTGGCTTTTTGGGCGAGGGTCAATTTATCTGTCGAGGCGTAGCCGAGGCTGATAAATTGGTCCGAGAACAAAGCCACGCCTCAGGTCCGAGTTGCAAATTATATTTTTTGCAAAATTCGCACGAAAAAGTGCTTCTCGCACCTGAAAATCAACACGAAGGGGGTGCATTTTCGACACGGCGCACCGCGTGCAAACGCGTAAAAGATTTACGTCCGCTGCACTTGACACTGGTTAACACGTATCACGAAACCCGATTTTTGCGTGTTTTTCACTTTTTTACTCGTGGTTGCGACGCAGTAGCGATTGTTGTTTTTATCTCGTTTGATTATTATTTTGGTCAACGCGAGTATACACACTGAACAGCGGCGGCCATTTTGAACTAGAGTTTGCTTTCTCTCTCCCTCTTCTGATTAGGTAAGAAAGAGAAAGAAAATACTTACCGACGCATGCTCGCACCATTAGGGATAATAGGGATAACAGTGTCCCTGGTTGTCTGTCGGTAATAAAAACTATCCCTAGGCAATAAAAGGCAAAAACACGCAATAAAAAGCAACGTCCACATCGAAATGAATCGCCGGTCGGAAATGCACGTCCTCTGTGTTTGTTTTCAGGTGCAAGAAGCACCTTTTTTGTGCGTGTTTTGCAAAAAAAATTTTTCGGTTGATTAAAAATTAAAATTTTTCCATTGAAAATTGTCGAACATTGGAAAACATTGGTTTCTAAAAACAAAAATTTTACAGATAACATACAATAGTTTTTATACAAATTAGATTTGTTACCTGCCAAGAAGCTTGAGTTAATATTTATTTACTTACAGTTAAAATGAATGCGTTCAGCTCAAATACAGATTTGTTGATAATTATCATATTACATTATTGACCGAAGACAGATTTCTTTACTGTTAACAAATAATGCATTGAAAGCAACACAACTGCTAAAATAGATTGTAGGACACCTCAAATAAGTAGCTTCTTCGACCAAAAACAATATTTATTTGCTTGTATCTACACTGAAAAACCAATTTAGACGAAATAATTTATTATGATTTTAAAATATTTTTATTTCAAACAAATAAATTCAAGTTCGCAGAATCATAAATTTTTCTGACTGAATTAAAAGTTTTTTTGAGTGAATAAAGTAAGTTTTTCAAATAACGACCAAATGTTTGTTTGAGAGAATCAAATTGGTTTTTCAGTGCAAACATGAGATGAATTAACTTTCAACATATCTTTTTGATAGAAATGATCGTTTATCTCACTGCACTCTTCTCCTCTTCCCAGATCATGTATATTTTCTGCTTTAGAGCTAATTTCCATGATATTTAAACCCCTCTAATTTTCTCTCTTCCCCCGTTTCCCCGCAAACTCGCTACTTTGTCAGCCCTATAAATAACACAATTATGTAACTATCATATGAATGGGAGAAAAAGAAAATTTTTTTTTTAAATGCCGCGATGCGGTGGAGGACACGACAATGGAACATTATTCGCGGCGACGAAAAATGCCGAGCCTCTGTGCTCGCCGTTGAACTGGTTCAGTCCATTCGTCTGCATTCGTCCTTTGTAAGAGTCGGGCGCAGCAGGAAAACGGGCGGAAATAGAAAAGCTCCTCGCGCGCCAACAAGTCGGGCGCGCTTATCGCTCCGAGGAATCTCATGCGGCGCAAGTGTGCTGCAAGCCCCAACCCGTATCGCGATACATTATGTCGAGACTTTTGTGCGTGAGCTCAAGTTGAGTTAACAGACGTTTCAACGGGACGTATCCCGGTTACACGCTTTTTTTTGTACGTATATTAAAACGAGGGACAGTTCGCTACTCTAGAAAAAAAAAAAAAAAAGGGGTGTTGAAGAATGCGAGTAAGGGGGAAATTTATAAATTCATGATGAAAAATAAAGAAAGAAAAGGGAAAGGAGAATAGCAATTAAAGTTAAGAAAAAAAATAGAGAAAGAAAGGCGATTCTTGATTCAGGTTCTGAAAAATCGAATGAAAGATTGGTCATGAATGTAAGTCACCTATGAAAATTGCTGCAAACTTTAAAAAGTATAAGGATTGAATTTTTTTAGATTCATATAATATCCTAGCATTGGTTAGAATTTTGTGATTCTTATTATTGCAGAATTTTAATAACTCAATAAAATTATTTCAAAAATTATAAAACTCAGAAAACGTAAACATCAAATTTACTTCGAGAATAACAAAAATGAATAGAAATTTTAAAAAATTATACTCTGATTACAAGTTTCGCTAATTTCTCAAACGATTTCTCCAACAAATAAATAGTTTTAACTGTTATTTTCAGCCCTAAAATTAATTAAAACATGGAAACATATTGCAATGTAAATTTTTGTTTTATTTTTCCAAAACCTGATATTAATTCGATGGTATCGTTTTCTGTGAATGTAAAATCTCAAGAACTTGCTTGATTTACATATAAATGAAAATTTAAATTGAAAATATTCAAGAATTAAAGAGTAACAAAAGTCAATGATTATCGAAAAAAAATATGCTGAATACTTGACGTTTACAAAAAACGGATGATTTCTACCTGATATGCAACAATTTTCACTATTCTATCTAAGGAAGGAACCTTTCTTTGCAATTTTATTTCGATAACTTAAAAAAAAAAATTAATTTTCGTTGAAAGGTTTCAATCTGAACTGTTGCAAAATGTTAATGACTCATTATCGCCTACTTTGGAAATGAATGAAAGTAAAAAATGAAAGGATCGAAATGCAAAAAGCAAAAGAGAAAAAAAAGTTATGATATTATCATTATTCAAAACATTAAATTGTAATAAACGTTTATTGTTACGTATAACGATATTATTAAAAATAAGAAAGCGAATTTTTCGAAGTAAAAATATTGAAATGAACATAATAATCAACATTTCAGTTATTGAAAATTTGTCAAATAGAAAATCTAAGAATGACATTCTTTTCAAGTACTTAAAAACCTTCAAACGATCGATGTTTGATATAGAACATTTTGGCATTATACTTCGACAACGAAAATTTTTTAAGTTCTAAAAAACTATGCACGAAAAAACAAAAAACAAAAATTCGCTGAATGTACTGTTGAAACACAACTTGATAGAACGAATTTTTCGTTGCAATATTAATTCAGTTTTTTGTTGCCTCAACAAATTTTTTTTCTACCAGAACACAATGGTTACCATGCAATAAAATTTCATGCATAATGATTCTGCTCTGACAGCAAAAAAAAGTTATTGCTGCGAAAAAAATTAATTCTGTCAAGTCGTGTTACGATACGTTTATTTGCTGCTATACAGCCAATCCTTTTTTTCCGTGTACACCTAAACATACGAAAGACTAAAATTTCAAACTTTTCCATTGTGATCATTCGCAATAAATTTTCATGTTTTTCATTCTATGTATAGTAAAAAAGTTGCTTGAAATCGATGTTCATATAATAAATCAAAGTTTTTCTTGTAAATAATTACCGCTTCTAACTTCTAAAAGAATCTGAAAGCATTATTTGTAACTAAAAAGTTATGGTAATTGAATGTGTACACTCTAAATAAATATAAATACTTCATTTTCAATGTGGACTTGTGAAAAATAGAGAAATTTGTAACAAATAATAAAACGTTTCTACATTTTAGATGGTTAAAATAAACAAAGTACATGGAAAAAAAGTATTTGCTCTATTAGCAAAAAGATGTGCTGTTTCAAAGCAACTTCTCCGACCGAATTTTTTTGCAGCAGTTGCTTATATTTGTGTTGCGCCCATATAGTTCATTGTGTACCAAGGCCACAAAGTAGGCTTTTGTCGTACAGGCAGCATTTGTTGTTCGAGGCGAGCACTGGAGTGATTTTCAGTACGAGATTTTTTGCTAACTAACTCAGAGATCTCTGTATTCATTCCGTACACTACCCGAAATTTCTTTTACTGTAGTATGGAAAAATTCTGTACAAGGTGCAGGAAATAACTTCATGTACATGTACGGAAAAAATCGTGAATTTTTTTTACAGTGTACTATAATGCAACAAAAATCGTTCTTTCATGTTGTGTTGGAACAGCACATCTTTTTGCTGCTACAGCAAATCCTTCATTATCGTGTGTGAATCCATTTCTTCAAATTTCGTAAATTCGCCCAAAACCTCGTATTCGTTGAAAGGTCTCGACTCCCACTACTTCACACAATAATAATAACTCATTATCCTCCATTGTTGTTCCATCAAGAACGAAACGCACAGTTTTTCTGAACGGAGGGAAAAAAGAGAACTATCGCTGTAGCTTGTAAATCGCTTCTGCTAATACTCCGCGTGCAACTGCCTACTCGCAATGCATTAACGAGCAGTTAAAGCAGCTCTTGGGGCACTTTACACGCACGTGGCATGCATTTTCCGGAGGGTCCAATTACGCGCTGTATCATAAAACGAAAGAATCTTCCTCTTGAAAAACAAGCCTTTTTTCCCCATGATAACGGTTACTGAAAGCTTAAATCGTTTAAGTTTTAAATAATTGTAACTCACATCTGAGATTCCATCTAAAAAAAATATTTTCTAATAAAGAAACCAGCAAAATCAATCTTGTGCTTGAAAATAAAGATTTTTAATGAGTAATTATCAACAAAAATCATCGACGGTTTTCTGAATTTGCTATAAAAATGCAGAAAATTATTCATAATAATGTGAAACAAGATTTAGATTTTTTTTACACTACGCTTTCTCCTTTTTTTAGAACAAAATATTCTGACACGAGAAGTTAAGAAAAATTTTCCGCTATTTAATAACAAATTTAAGAACTGTCATTGATTTGTAATGATAAATACACATTTATATTTCCCTTATTATTCACGAGATTTCACTTGTTAATTTCTTCATGAAATTATTTATAATTACGTAGAACATAATTAGGATTTTTGTTAACCCTACTTCTTCTTGTTTAGTGAAAAAAATTTTTTTTTGACTTCTTCAATAATGATAAGAATTTGCTTTACAGGAAACGGAAAATTGCAGTTTTAATATCTCAACACGAAAAGTTGATTACGAATAATACCCTACTTTTACATAAAAGAGTAAAAAGCTGTTATTGCTTAGTAATGATTAATACATAAGAATAAATTTGTATATTTCAGGCACAAGATTTATCTAGTTGATTTCTTTCTGACATTATTAATTATTGCGTGTAACAACATTCGACTTTTTTTAAACGCCGCCGTCTTTTTTAGTTAAAAGAAAATGTTTCAAATTCTCATCTCATGACAAAAACTTACCCTACAGAATACGGAAAAAAGAATTTTTAATATCTCTACGCGAGCAGTTGCTATTATTTTCCCTTGGCGAACGTGCTTTGCTCGACCCAGTTACAGGATTCCCTAACTACCCCCCACTGAAATCGCGCTTTTAAGCTGAAAGCCTGTTCATGTCGCCTCCAATCAGAAGCTGCATAATTTAACTCAAGTTTATCGCAGTGCGCGCAATAGTTCATGAAATATTGTCCAGCATTTGAGAAAAACGGACTCTTGAAATGCATTGAAGAACGGTCGAACTTTCATTAATTGTTCGTATTATTCTCGAATTCCACGTCTTTTTCTTTTTTTTTTTTAATAGTTCTGTAATAAATAATTGAATGCTATTAGGTCCAAAGGATTTGAAGTGGATTTGATTTTGCTTTCAGCGAAAAAATAGTTTCTTATTCAATAAAATATATATAAGTGGAATTTTGTAAATTTTCACAGTAGAATTCAAATGTGATGAAGATTTTATTGCATATATGTTTAAGTACACAGAAATAACTTTAAAAAATTTTCGAAATGAATCGGAGAAGTTTTTTTAATAAAACCTAATAATTATTTATAAATAACTAGGAGTCATAAATGTGAATAATAATGATAATATAGACCTAGGTGAATGCAAATATAATAATTATTATACACAACGTGAACGTAAATATGTATTTTTGAGTGTTACTTTTAGTACACTCGGTAGTAAAAAAGTAACATTTACAAAAATGCAGAGAATAGTTTAATATGTATCATAATATTTCAATGATTACTTTACAACCTCAGAACTTTATATCACTTCAGATTATATTCAATTATGAAAAATTTCTTTTCGGTAATCGTATTGATAATTAAAAATTGTGTACATCAAAGTTAGCATAAATATTTCTTGGAATATCATTACTGTAAAAAAAAATATATACCTTTCTAGAGGTAAAATGTTGAGGAAAAAATTAAACTAGTCTACACTTTCAAAAAAATTTATCAACATTTAATTTAATTATCAAATGAGTTCTCGAAATACAGATTTTTTCAGTCTTGTTTTTAAATAGCTCAACCACAGAAAAAAATTATAACATTCATAATTACAGAAAATTATTGACGAAATGAATATCATATAATAAATGATCCTATTCACAATACAAAGTACAGATTAACTTGAAAATATTTTATTAGAAAAAATATCTTTACATTCATTGTTTTTATTCCTCCGAATAATGTTTATTGAAATTTACAGTTATTTTTAAAATGTTCTTCTTAAACAAACAATGTTTTATTACTCTACAGAAAAAATCTTGAGAAAATCGAATTTTTCTATTTTTTTTTTGTTTTTTTTTCATACATAAATTATAGAATTTGACCTCTAAAATTGAATGTTTATTGAATATTGGCTTAAATAAACTTAATCATAGCAAAATTTTAAGTATTCAGAATAATACAAAAAAAAATAAATAAATAAATAAATGATATAGGAATTCATGATTATACAGGGTGTCCCAAAGTCCGCGATAAAAAAAACCCTGAGTTCCTTTTTCAATTTGGAGTCGAAAAGTCCTTTACCACTTTTTGCAAAACTCAAAAACAAATAAGTTATTCAAATTTGAAATTTAAACAATAGACGCGCTCTTACGAGGAGTGG
>JAPYZL010089497.1:0-12726 GCA_030522825.1 Platygaster orseoliae
AAACGCAAAAAAATTGACCGCAGTCGGGCACGAACTCACGCTCTCAAGGTTGGTGCTCCTCAACTCTACCACCTGTGCTATCGCCGCAATTGAACTCTTGTCGCGCAGGACTAAAACCGCTGTTTCAAGTAAGCGCGCCTGGATTTTCAATATCAAATATCTCGCGAACGAAGCTCTAACGAAAGTGCGAGCGGCACCTGGGAAATCCCCCTTGTTAGATAATTAATTACATTTTGTCAATGCTATAATTCAAATTCTTAAAACAACATGAATGCGAGTTATTGTTACTATAAAATAATCGAGAGTACATCTAAATTTAGTGAAAAGATTTTTTTTTTAATTATTTTACAAAGTGCCGATAAAATTGATATGGTAATCCTGTATTTTAATGAAAAAAATGCTGAATTTTTAAATTTATGTTATTTCGGTTTAAAACTTGCGAAAGAACAATTAATTCAGTTTCTCATCATTTTTCTCGCAGGATGTTATAACAATGAACAATATTTCACTGCATTAAACCGATTTTTGTGTCTTAAAAAATGTCACATTTGTTTGAAAAAATATTATATCATGGTAATCAAAGCAAATAGTTTCAAAGGCAGCAGTTGATGTATTTTTAAAAATCTACAGAAATTCAGGGATTTTTTCAACTATTTTGAAACGAATAAAGGTGTGATTTTCTCAAACTATTTTCTTGAATATTAATGATTTTTGAAGCTAATTTTATCGATTATTAAATCTTAACCAATGTCACGATTTTTATAATATGAATAACAAAGACCTAATTATTCTTATAATATACAAGTATGCAGTAAATAATTTGTTAATTCTCACCGAAAATAGGTCACGTCGACTTGTCCTAACAGCGAGAAAAAAATAGAGAGGACAAGTAAAGATCCGGTCATGATAGGCAACGAAATCAAGAGAAGTGTTCTTTTTCCAAGCCATTTGATGGTAGTCATGCAAGCTATTCCTGCCAAGATGTTTGCTGTACCTGGTTTTTTTTTTTCAAAAATTATAATCATTCTAGAAAACTCTCTGCCTTTCACAAAAGTAATATTTACTCATCTAAAAACTATTTGGGAATCTAGACATTTTCACTTATTCCCCAAGAATCTTCAAAGTACAATAGAGCTTTGAAATTGACCATTTTTTCAAAACCTAATTTCAATTTCAATTTTAATGATTCATTGAGCGTACGTAGTTAAAACCAGTATTGGAAAAATCAATATGCATCAGATGCTGCAAAAATGGCCCAATAAATTGTACCCCAATTGCTACGTGGGCGATATTTCCGTATAAATACAGGCGTTTGGTCACCCTTCCCGACAATGACAAAGGAGGTGATTTATCACTCGTTCGACGTGAGTGTACGACGTACTTTGAAAACGTCCCCTTAAATATTGTCATGAAAGTCTACTCTGCCTGTCATCAAAATGCTGACATCCGGGGACAGCTTGAAGCCGGCACGTTCGTAAATGTAGGACTGATAGGCGAGAAGGGGCGTCGCGCCAGTCCACGTCATAGCAGTCAAAAGGATGAACGCAATGCCCCAAGCACGACGGTTTTCCCTCTTGAGGACCGAGTTCCGGCAGACGTCCCAAGCTGTGGCTTTGTTGTATTCGTCCTCAATCGAAACTATCCGACGTATCTCATCGAGCTCTTTGCTCACGTCGTCTTGATAAAGTGTCCATTTCAGCGTATTTTCAGCTTTCGTCAAGCGGTTTTTACGCACGAGGAAAAAGGCGCTTTCGGGACACCACACGAAGGTCAAGGAGAAGAGTAAAGGGACGCACAGAGCGATCAGTGACATCGCGAATCTACGATTATTCAGTCGTTTTTGGTTCGGAGTTGATATGTTTATGTTGAAATTTTTCTAACGGAAGGGACAAATGTTGTTATTTTGACGTGGAATAATGATACGTGTGAAATTTTTCATGTGAAGAAGTTGATGAAATAGGGGTTCACACTGTGTTAAAAAAAGAATCTAGAACTTTTTGATAGTGTTGTAACTTTTACAGTATTATTGCAGATTTTGTCATTTTTCTGTTACTTATCAGGATATCTTTCATTAAAATATACAGGGTGTCGTAAAAAAGTTGAGAATCCCGAAAACCACTGTTTCCTCATGAAATTCTATGACAATTTTTCCTTTGTCATTTCTTACAAAACTCAAAATTGAGAAAGTTATTCAAGTTTGAAATTTAAACAAGAAATGCGCTTTTTCGACAAGTGGAGGTAAAAACCATGGATCAAACTTTACCTAAATTTTCTTCATATTTTTCCGAGTGAAAAAATCCTTTGCCACTTTTCAAAAAAACCGAAACAAAAAAGATTTTCGAGTTTGAAATCCAAGAATCCTGATTGGTTGAAACTATCAACTCAAATATCTTTTCTGTGTTGGTTTTTTTGAAAAGTAGCAAAGAACTTTTTGACTCAGAAAAATATCAAGAAAATTTGGATAAAGTTTGGTTCGTGGTTTTTATACCTACTTGTCAAAAAAGCGCATTTATTGTTCAAATTTCAAAGTCAAAAAACTATTTTGATTTTGAGTTTTGTGAAAAATCGTAAAGGAAAAAATGTCTTAGAATCCCATAAGGAATCGGTGGTTTTCGGGATTTCCGACTTGTTCGGGAGACCCTGTATAATATTGTGCAAATTACTATTTGTAGGTTAGTTTTTAAGATTATTTAAAAAAAGTGAAATGTTTAGAATTCTGATTGCACTATTAAAAATTACACCTTCTATTATTTAAGTTTTTTGCTTGTAAAATATTTTTTTCTTACACTCATTAATACTGTACTAATCGGTATTTGGCGAAAATTCAAATATATTGTCACTAATATAATATGAACAAAAATTTAACAAATAACATTTAAAAATACAATGCTTCAGACTGATTCTAGAGTACAATATATTATAGGAATAGTTGTTAATTTTTTTTCTCAGTGTAATTTTATTATTATCTGGCTCGAAGTTGCGAACTGGAATTTATTTACTTTTTAGTCAATGTGAAAATGAGAATAACGTGCGATGAGAATCTTTGATAACACTGTGCAACAAAATTTAAGTTTGAAAAAGTTGGTGAGCTCTCATTAACAAAAATCGATTGTACATGGCCCCAAACGCATATATGTCAGAGCATTTTCAGAAGTTAGCTCTTGCTTACGAGTAATTAATTATTAAAAATGCTAAATGAAAAATCGTATTATTCCCTCAATTTTCATCCGATTTGAAAAACGGATAAAGGAAAATCGCTCTTTTAAACTGGGGAACCTAGTTCTGCTAAAGAATTTGCGGAAAGTTGTATTTTTTCGCAATGTTGCTTTTTCGGTAAAAGTCATTATTTATTCATTTATATTAAAAATTTTTTAAAATTCATTTCAGAAATTGAAGTTTATAAAATATTAAAATTTTTATTTAAGTAAATCATAATTATTATTCCCGAAAATGCAACTTTGCGAAAATTTTTGCAAACTTTCAAAAAAATGCAAAAATTTTGCGAAAAATTGCAAAAAAAGCAACTTTTCGCTAATTTTTCAGCAAAAATAGGTTTCCCAACATAAAAGAGCGACTTTCCGTTTTTCGTTTTTATAATCGCATCAAAATTGAGGGAGTTATACGATTTTAAATTAAGAATTTTTAATAATTAATTACTCGTAAACAAGAGCTAACTTTTGAAAATGCTCCGACATATATGCGTTTGGGGTCATGTACTATCGATTGTTGCTAATGAGAGCCCATCAACTTTTTCAAACTTAAATTTTGTTGCACAGTGCAATTTTAACAGTTGGATCATTTCAGAATCTTTTTTTTTTTTTTTTTGCAAGTTTTTTTAAAACTGTTTAGGTGCAGAAATTTAAAACTATGTTGATAGTTTTTACTATTCTAACCTTGGTTGCGAAAACTTAATTGAAAATTTCATCTTGTCATAAACAATTGAAAGAAAATATGAAGTTGCTTTGTCAATTTTTGTAATAATTGGAAATAGAGTTTCTAATTGGAAACTTAAATTGGCTCTGTTATTTTGTTTAGACATTCAAAAACTGCAATAAAGTATTATTATTTAATTTTTCGGTGTAAATAAAATTTCTAAATAAATTTTTATTAAAAATATTTTTTTTTCTAATAATTCTTGAACATATTTCCTTAATTTCAATATTTTTTTGAACGATTTTGTTTATTGTTTTCTTACTCCTTGTAAGTTTTTTATTTACTTCTTCATGAAAACCTCTTATATTATCGTAGTATGACATTGTTTTCGAAAATTTGTAAGTTGAATTCGAATAATATTTTTAACAAAAAAAAAAAAAAAAAAAAATCACAGAATAGTTTCACGAAAGTTGAATTTCATCACGGATAATTATGCATATGTTTCACGACTATATTAGTTACAAGATTTAATAATTTTATAGAGAATTATTTAAAAAAAAAAAAATTTTAATTTTATGACATATATTCCGAAATTATAGAATTATTCAATTTCATGAATTCGTTGATAAAACAACCATAAAATATCATTTTTCAGTGAAGATTTTTCCAAATTGTTTAATCTAATTTTTCATTCATACTACTTTATACATATATTAGGTACTTGAAATCAATCTTTTTATGAACTTTTTCCTATTTAATTCAAATATTATTTTTACCAAAAATAAAGAAAAAACCGACTGTACTATCAAGTAAAATTTGTCTAGTAGTTGAACTTTATTAACAAGTATAAGCCATAATAGCCAATAAAATATCCAATCTTTCAATCCACCATTTTCTTCACAAAATCAAAACCAAGCAATAAGTGAAGTGAGCCGTTCCATAAACAATCATAACTTCTCTTGCATTAAACATAAACTGCTACCGCAAATTTCACATAATGAGTTTAATGAGGGGTAGGTGCCCCTCATTAAACCCCCCATTAACAGATCAACAAAGAAAACTTCCCATCTCGAACCTACCGAACAAACTCTCAAACCCCCGATCACCTTTTCCCATAAAAACTTGCAGGCCACAAATTTTAATCGCCGCGATATTCGCTCATTTCATTTTTACGTGCGAACGTGGCATTAGAAGTTGCACGTTCGAATAAAAAAGCAAAAGTTTCAATTCAACCTGTTCGTCGAGAGTCCGATCGCGTATACGATAAGAACTCCGCAGTTGATGAGTTCGGAAATAAGAGCTCCCACAAGACCACGGAGTTGCTTGCTCGTTATTTCGGCCAGGTACATGGGAAGCACGGAGTAGGTTATGCCGTTGCTGATACCTGCCAAGAACCTGCCCACGTACAGCGCCACTGTGTCCCTGGCGGACGCGTAAAGTATCCAACTCGCGATTCGGGGCAATGCGGTCACGAGGAGCGTGAGTTTGCGGCCGATGCTATTCATCAAAAACAGCGTCGCCACGGAGCCTAAGCCCGTGCCGACGTACAGCAAATTTATGACCAGCGCTTCCTGCCCGGAAGTCACTGTTATTGGATCCTCGCGACCGAATTTTCGCAGCATTGGCGTGCTCCAGCCTTCGTGGAAGCCGCTGTCTATTATCAACAAATCACCTGTGGAGTTTGTTTACCATCAAGATGTTTATTATCGTGAAATGGTTTTTATTGATTTGGGTGGTTTTCGTGATTTTCGTATATTCTGAAAATTGAAGTTTATTTCAATATGCAACAATACTGGTAACACTGTTTTGACACTGATTGACATAAATTGGAGTATGTTCTTGTATACGTCACAAGTGTGCTTTGTCATGTTTCAAACATTATAGGTATCGTTGATGAATTTCACTAAGTGCAACAAGACGTCGGTGCATCATCAAAACAGCATCATTGCAACATTTAAACGTAGATTTACTAAGGTCAAACATGTCAACATCTTTGAGCAATCAGCTTACTTTTATAACTCTCAATGATAGCAGAATCATTGATGCATCACAGAAAAATCTAACCTCAAAAATTTAAATTCTGTCGGAATGAATGTACATTGATGTCGACATCAATTGCTAATTCAAAAGCAAGTTGATGATGCTGCTTTGATGATTCATTGATTGCGACATGGTGTTTGGGAGTCTCATATCTGATTTTGATGTTGCATTGATGACGTTTTTATGCATCAAACAGAACAAAGTATTTGTTGGCTCAAAAAATGCTCATTTAAAGCACACTTACAAGTTAACTCTCTGGCTAATACATGATTTTACTTTGATTGTGCAATGAATGATGCATCGTAGGTCATACAATAAAATCCCTACAATGAGAATATGCAAAAATGTAAAAATGATTGATACATTTCTTCGCAAACGTGAGTGACCGAAAAGGGTGTGAATTATTTGCTATTGACGAGAATCAATGTAAAAAAAATCCAAACATAACCTAAAATTCAGCCCATGTTCACGATTACATTCAAGTAGACAAGTCTTAATTGAAAAAATTTTTACACCATTTGTAAAAATCATTTATGATTTAGGACTTGCTTACTTGAAAATAAAATTTAAGGTGGATTTCATTTAGAATTAAATTTTAATTTCAGGCCATGCCTTAATTTTGTTGCACCTTAAAATAAGATTCACTTTTCAGAGTGTGTTTAAGATATGCTACGTGGATGTCAGGTAAAGAACTCTAAAAAAAATGTTCTGTAATGTAAAACATATATATCAGGAATTTGAGGTATTTTTCTTTTTTAAATGGAATAATTCCAAGAAATTTTGTTTGTGCCGTCATTAAATTTTTCTTTTATGACGACAAATCTATAAGAAACTGGATAATATTGAAGTTGTTTATTAATTTGAGTTGTCAAAATTTTCAAGTTTGTACTTTTATTTTAAAAGTATAATTAAAATCGGTATTATTAGATATTGAACAAATTAAGCAACAATACACAAATCTCAATAAAGACACTCAACGATAGTTTGAAAAATATAACAATTAATTAAATTGACCTTGTAAAATGATCTTGATATAAATTTCTGTCGTTTAAAAATGACAAAACTTCTATAATCAAAAATATGATGTAAATTGTTTTGTGTAAAAATATATTGAACTATCTATTTCCCAAAAAAACAATTCCTTAAATACGATTCAAAATGTTTCAATAAAAAAAAATATATGTATGTCTTAACATATGTCCCAAAATCAACAATAATAAAGTCATCTTAATTTTACGAATTTTTCTGTCAATGCAGTATAGTAATTTCAATCAAGACAATTTTCGTTAAGAAATATTTATTTTACTATTATTGTAGTAAAAAGTGTACTGTTTTTTCTTCGAGTGGATATTTTTTTCGAAGTCAATAAGTAGCAAATATTTTTAAGAGATCGATAAGTTTTAGGTTTTGTTTTTTATTTCACAATCTTTTAAAGGACATACCAATTGTTGAAATGTATGAATGATAGTTTTTATATGTGAAAATCAAGATAAATGACAATCGAACGTTTTTCAAGTGAATTGTTCTTCCACTAGCGAAAACAATTTTATAAAGTTTTAGTGTGAGAATTGAAAATTTTTTAAATTTTATTTTGCCTATAAATTTTGAAATCATATCTAATGACGATTTAAAAGTTTAAAAGTATTTTTTAAACTTTAATAAATTCCGAAACTTTTTTTTCAACACTGAAAAAAAACACGTCATAATTACTAGTAATAGGTGCAATTATCTTCCGATCACTGAATTAATAGAAAAATTGTTTCACTTCCTTTTCCAAGCAATTTTAAAACAAAAATTTTCAGCTATAAGAATAAGATCATTTTATAGTTTAATAATTTTTCACGTTTAAAATTACAAAATAGAAATTATATCAAGAAATCTGTGATAAACATCATTCTTTATTGTCAAAAATAATTGGTAAAGTAAACTCGTGAATACTTCAAAATATTTTTTTCAGAGCTATAGAAATAGCTTGAATTTTAACTGAGCAATGCATCGTTTTTTCCCTTTACTTAAAAATTAATATTGTGAAAATGATGGTTGCTAAATATGATTTCAAGATTTATGCTTATACCGGACTGAAACTAACAAAAAGTAAAGTAAACTTGTGAATATTTCAAAACATTTTTTACAGGGCTGACAAAAATAGGAATAAACTTGAATTTTATCTCAGATTTGCATCGTTTTTTCCCTTTACTTAAAAATTTATATAGTGAAAATGGTGTTCGCTCAATGTGATTTAAATGTTTATGCTTTTACTGAACTGAAACTAGCATTTGAAACCTTAAGAGAAGAGCTTTAAGAACCTAAATATTCTGTTTGGTAATAAAACACTAACGTTATTTTGACGCAAATCATAATAAATGCGAATAATTTACCGGCAAATAATTAATTAAATGTATCTAATACGAATTTCATACATTTTCTTTTAAACGATAAATGAAAACTGTATCTTTACAGTGGAATAATCATTAACAGGATATTCAAGAACCTCAGAAATCCGATATTTCATGACCCTGCAGATTATCATGCTCAAATAAAAAAGTATGATCATTTTAAACTTTCGAAAATAATTTAAAAACTAGTTAAAACAATCTCCATAACAGAAAATAACAATACATACACGAAACTGACATGCCAAATTTTCCACTAAAATGAAACCCAACAAAAATTTTTGAAACAATCTCCAAAATGAATAAAAAACAAATTATATATTACCAAGTCGATACTAGACAGCTGCAAGAAATATACACTGCTAATCTGCCACGTACATGGAACACGATGGAAGTTTTCGGGACAATTTGAATATTCGATAAAAAACAAATTGAATATTACAAAGTCAATACTTACAAATGACTGCGACGAGAAACTGTCGGAAAACACTTCGGTTCATGGCGTAATTTTATCTGTACTCGTCGAACGCTACGTAGCACAATGCACCCGATTTAAGTTAAGATAATCTCAGAGTGTAATTTCATCTCCTCTCCGGGGGACAGGAAAACTTAATCAGCATTGAATGCGGTTGAAAACTGCCTCGCCCTACTATATTCAACGCATAAAAATAAACTGTCATTATTGACTTGTCATCCAGACGAATAATACATTGGTACGAATTGTTTTTGCTGTTAATTATGAATGTTTTATAGATGGAAGTAGAAGTACAATTTTTTTTTGTATATTATGTTTTAAGTTAAAAAAGTGGCTGATTTTCAATAAGTGTTACGTACGACACTTTTTTTGTAATCTTCGAAATCAGTTTTTGAAAGAATTAAAAAAATAGCACATCTTTTAACAAAGAGTTTTAACAACACAATTTTTATAAAATTATTGTTTTTTATGCGTCTGAAAAGAGTTACAGTTTTGTCTATGGTGTTGAATATTTTTTGAAAAATTATGAAATAAATTGAAGAATATTTCACCTCCATGTAAAAAGTTGTTACTTATATCTTTCACAAACGTAGCAATTTAGAGCTAAAGTAACGTTTAGCTAAATCACATATACGGAAATCGCACGACTATCTCACCTATGCAAACATCTCCTGTTTTACATCACATTGTATACCAGTTTTCGCTAAGGGTACGCTATGTGCACTGTCCTAACTAATCTTTTCTAACTCGAGACTGTCCTAATACAGATTTACGACGGTATTTACCATGCTATACATACTCTCTTGTTTCTGGGTGCTTCTGTAATGATGATGCATCGCTCGAAACTTTATTTTTCCAGACTTGTTTTTTTAACATCGAAATTTATATGGGCTATGTGAAATCAACGTAGACTTGAATTCATAAAATTTATGGTAATAATTTAAAGTGCTTATCACGATTGATCACTATTATAAAAAACTCTGAAAAATTTTACTTTATTATATGTTCTAATTATTATGATTATAAACAGGAAGTAACATGATAAATATGAAATTTGAGTGAATAATAAAAAAAGTAATGCAGTTTGAAGAATTTCCAATCCATATTTTTTCATTTATAATCCAAGGTTTTGACCATCTTTTTTAAAAAATCATCTCCAACGTATGCATTGCTTACATGTGTATAATTACATAAAGTTAGAATCTTTTTTATTTAGTAATAATGGGATTTATAGTTCATTACAAGAAAATATACTTGAGATTGAAAAAATTTTACATCATTTTTTATGATTTTTGTAATAAAATAATAAATTTGCAATGAATTGGTTCATAAAGTTCATGCATTTTAAGAAAAAAAGATAATGTAAATCCGTTACCTATCCTAATGCAAAGTAGCTTTGCCATTTACTTTTAACAATGAACAGTTTACGTAATCATCGTAAAGTTAGAGTTGATACACTGTTATTTCAGCGAGGACAAACCTGATACATCTTTTTCTTGCTTTTTTTTCAGCTATTGGTAGAATTAACGAGGTACTCAAGCAATATATAGAAGTGGAAAAAACCTTCAAAAAGTTCATTGTTACAGTTTTGTAACTATAATAACATACCAATGCTTGCTACGACATTTCATCTGAGACTGTGATTTCATTTGTTTCTAATACATCGAGAGTTTTTGGACTAGTAGATCGAATCACATTAGTTTCACATAAATTGCACATAATTGTTTCTAAATTCTACAAGTTGAATCTCCAAGGGCTCGATAGCTTTTTAGTTGTGGTAACCAAAAATTCTTTGGATTCATATCAAAGTGATTTTCGTATCAGCTTTAATCAAATAATTCATATTATCAGTATAAAAATAAGTCTAACAATAATGGACAACCACTTAGAATTTTTTGCTCCACTTCTTCATTCCAGAAAATAAAAATAAGAAATTTGCAATGATAAAGTATTGTTAAATTTTAGACTCTGGAATTTCATTTATTAGAATCTTCAGTTGATGAGCACGAAATTCAAGAATTGAAAATAACAGTGTTAAATATTTATCAATCGTCAATCCTTAAATATTAAAGAGTTACAGAAGCGTGAATTTTATGATTCTATTATATTTGTAATCACCCCCCTCCCCTCTCAGTAATGAACAGTTGTACCCTTTTTTTGTCATTTGAGATGCAACAGCTAATGCTTTTATAAACAAGTTCTTGGATCCAAAGTATGGTTGCTGGAAAAATAAACTACTTATGCACGTATAAAAAAGATTTGTTCCGGACCGACAAAGTTGCTCTTTTTGGAAAATTCAGGGAAATTCAACTATTTATAATATCAGGGAGAAAATTAACATACACTAATATCACTGTGCAACAAAATTTGAGTTTGAAAAAGTAGATGACCTCTCATTAGCAAAAATTGATAGTACATGGCCCCAAACGCATATATGTCGGAGCATTTTCAAAAGTTAGCTCTTGTTTACGAGTAATTAATTATTAAAAATTCTAAATTTCAATTTTAAAAACGAAAAAAGAAAAATCGCTCTTTTAAATAGGGAAACCTATTTCTGGTAAAAATTTTGCAGAAGTTTGCATTTTTTTTGCAATTTTTTGTAAAATTTTTTGCATTTTTTCGAAAGTTTGCGAAATTTTCCGCAAAGTTAAATTTTCGGGAGAAAGTCATTAATTATTATTTTTTATTCAAATTTTCAAAAAAACTTTTATAAAATATTCAAGTTTATTAAATATTTAAGTTAATAAAATTTTTATCAAAGTCTATGATTATTATTATTCCCGAAAATGCATATTTGCGAAAATTTTCGAAAACTTTTGAAAAAATGCAAAAAAATGTAAAAACATGCAATTATTCGCAAATTTTTCAGCAGAAATAGGTTCCCTAATTTAGAAGAGTGATTTTCCTTTTTTCGTTTTTAAAATCGGATGATAATTGAGTGAGTTATACGATTTTTAATTTAGAATTTTTAACAATTAATTACTCGTAAACAAGAGCTAACTTTTGAAAATGCTCCGACATATATGCGTTTGGGGCCATGTACTATCAATTTTTGCTAATGAGAGCTCATCAACTACTTCATGAAATCTTTCGGTTATAGATAAACATTCTTTAGTTCAACATTTCAGAGTACAAAGCTACAAAGCTTAAGATTCGTAAATCCTTAAAATGTTAGGATTTCAAAAATAATAATTCCACTTTTCACAATTAGAAAATTATGAATTATACTAATAAAAGTTTCATTATAAGACTGACAAATATACAATATTTTTTATTCAACTCCCGCAGGGAATATGTAATTTCGGACTCGTGCTAAGAGTTAGAGAAATGATGAATTACCTGACTGTCAACGTGAAAGTTCTTCTCTTACGCTAAACCGTGGGAGAAGTACGTACTTCTCCCACGCTGTGATCAGCTGTGTCGATACAACATGGCGGCCCTACTTATCGATGTGGGTATAGCGGGTATGGCTGAATCTTCCTTCGTCACATTCACTCAATCCAATATGGCCGCCGCGTAGAATTTGAAATCCACGTATGTAACAAATGTAAATTTTATATTTCCCATGGCGATCATATTGGATTTTTCGATTGTGACGGCGGAGCTATATTCGATGTTGATCGAATCCGCACGATTGCGCGCCATAACCTCAGAGTAAACGCGAGATAAACAACCGGACGTCAACAACGGTAAAGAAGTAAAAAAGTGAAAAACAACAAAAAAACAGCGCATCATGGGTTTTTAGGAAAGTGAGAGTGAATATCTACGCCTATATACTCTGCTAATGCCTCGCGAAGTTCGGGAAAAACCGCACTTGCGGGAAATGAAAAAAAAAAAAAAAAATACCAGGGCCATTGTTGCGTTTATCAGTCAGGTAACCCATTGTTTGTCCTCCTCAATCACATATTCCTTGCGGTCTTTGAATAAAGTATTATGTGCGACTAG
>JAPYZL010089501.1:0-10578 GCA_030522825.1 Platygaster orseoliae
GTTTTCACGTCTTACGTTGGTGGGGATAGAGGGGATTCGTAATAGAGGGAACCTGGCGTTCGTAATACAGGGGCGTTCGTTATAGCGAAGTTCGTAATAAAGGGACCCGAGTGTATTAAGTTGGAAACCCAGAGTATCGAATTCTGAACAGCTATATTGAAGGGTAGAAAATTAAAGGATCATGAATTTGACAGTTTGAACTTCCAGAGTTAATGAATGTACAATGTTTTTTTAATCTTTTCAATAGAAAACAGGAGTTCCACATTCTATAAGATCAAATCCTGGAACTTGAAGATCTAGACATTAATCTATAGGTTCCTATATAAATTACTAATTGAGGAACAACAAAACTGTTTTCGTGGTTTCCAAAACCCAAACTTGTAAATCCAAGAAAATAAAATCTGAGTTTTCTAAATTTTTGAAAAAACTGTTTAAGAAGGTTTCAAACTTAGAGTTTTACCATATATTTTAGAAATCTGTACATGGAGTATAGAATTAAAGGGTTCAGATTTCCACATTATAGAATTCCAAAGGTTAAGATTGCAAAGTATATTTCTAAACTTTCCAATTCTATAAAGTATGAGTTCCAAATCCCACAAGATAGTATTCTTGAATTATAAGCCCAAAACCATAAATCCATGAAATATAGACATTATTTACCTTAATTTCCATAATTTAAATTCTTGAATAAAAAATTCCCAACTCGTGAATTCTAGATTAGAAAATTCTGGAATGGAGAATTACAGAACTTCGAATTCCAGAGCATCCCTAATAACAAATGATTGACACACTTTTCAGTCATTCATGTTTGCGACAACAAGATGTATCAATCATTTATACATCTTTGCATATTCCTGTTGTAGGGATTTTATTGTCTGACCTACGATGTATCATTCATTTTACAATCAAAGTCAAATCGTGTATCAGCCAGAGGATCAGAAAATAACGTAGCTATATGCCGACGCATCTTTGAAAGTTAATGATGCGATTGCCAGTTTCTTTGTGAGTGTGCTTTGGATGAGCATTTTTTCAACCACCAAACGAATTGCTTTGTTTGATGCATCAAAGCGTCATCAATGCAACATCAAAATCAGCACTCGACTCTCAAACACTGCATCGCAATCAACGCATCATCAAAGCAGCATCATAAACTTCCTTTTCAATTGCGAAATATGTCCAACATCAATGCACATTCTACATCACTCAAACATTCCACATTCATTCTGCCAGAATTTGTATATTTAAGCTAATATTTTCTTTCGAAAAAGCTATAGTTGATGCATCAATTATTCTGCAATCATTGAGAAGTAAAAGGTAAGCTAATTACTCAGATGTAGACATGTTTAACCTTAGTACAACTGCGTTTTGATGTTGCATTTAATGTGTAATGATACTGTTTTAACATTCATTCAAACTCCCGAATGATGCTACAATATTTGCAACAAAACAAAGCACATTCGTGGTGTACACGAGAACGTTGGATTTTGCAGGCACATGTTTGACGAATCATGCTGCATTTTCGATCAATCAAGATGCAGCATTGAATGTTCAATGATGCCTACAACAGTGCTGTCCAGGATGTTTTTAGAAGTTCTCAGTTACAAGGATCGTCACAAAGAGTTCAAACTTCAATTAAAGTACACCTTTCACAGGATCATTAAAGTCATTAAATAGTAGTTACCTGATAATGCAGCGGCGAGAGCAGCGATAATATACGCAACGCATACAGCAGGTCCTGCTAAATCTCGTGCGACCTCTCCTACGAGAACGAAGGGTCCCAATCCAAGTGTCGCGCCAACCCCGAGAGCAGTTAAATCAAGGGGCCCCATAACCCTGGCGAGCCTTTCATGGTTACCTTCAGCTGGTGTATCATACTCACATTTCCTCTTCAACGACTTTAGCGAAATCTTTTTACAGTGGTTTTTCAAGTGTGTCCCAAGCATTTTGATTCCGATTGCAGGCCTAGTTTCAAACAATTATTATAATGAGCATCAATTTATCCATTTATATGATTCCTGTGACAGTGGCATTGACTTTGAAAATGCTCGAGGCTAGTTATGCATTTTGATAAGAATTGTGTTATGCAAGCAAACAGTAATAAGTACATGCTTTTTCGATAAGATTCACGAATGTGTATTTTCTTAACTACATTTATACATAAGGGTTACATTGTTTTGTATTGTGGAATATTAGATTATATTACATAAATATTCATATTATGTCGCTTTATTTTAATTTATTTCGTTTTGTTAAATTTAATACATTTTATATGTTTAATCACATAATTTTTATATATAGTTACATTATTATTTTAAGGAAATAGAATTTACATAATATAATGACCCTATGAAAACGACGACCTATATACGACATATATAAAGCATATATAAGACCTATATGACATACTTGTACCTATATAAAATATATTCGGCATATATAATGCATATATAAAGCATATATGCGAGTTTATATATATTGTAGTTATTTCATGTATAAGTCATTTATAGGTCACATAGATGTCACATATAAGTCATATATAGGTCACATATAATCGCATATAAGTCATATATAGGTCACATATAGTCGCATGTAGGTTGTATATAGGCGTCATATATGCCGTATATATGCCTTATATATGTCTTATATATGTCTCATATATGTACACACATATAGGTCTTATATATGCTTCATATATGTCGTATATAGGTCATCGTTTTCATAGGGGATATATAACTTATGCACTATAGAAGAGTATTGAATTTCTGAATAATTTACCTCTTCATAAAATTATGGAAAGTTTTGATTTTGTTCAAACAAACAGAAAACTTAAATTTTTCAAATTCAAAGAATCATTTCCAGTTATATATGAAAGCTTATGTTCTATGATCTCAGATAGTTTGATAATTTGTTTTTAAGTATCATTTACCAAATTCAATTAACTAAATCATTAAGAGAGCAGGCTTCGTTACAAGTTACCATCCTGACAAATGTAAAAAAAAGGTTATTTATTTCAAATTACCCTTGAAATGTTCAGTATGTTTTTTCTAAATAATTATAACAGTATAAATCTCTTACTTGTACTTAATAAATTATAACTTGCTTGTATTTCGTACTCAATACGTTTGTGACTACAAAGTTTCTTAATATCATAGAACTGTATACGTGTTCAACGTCAAAAGGAGTTCATTATCTATGAGTTAAAAAATATAATTGTTATTTAAAGAGGTTTCTTCGAATGATTTGCTAAAATAGCTTGTATCTTACGTAGACTGTATTACTCATCTTTATCTTTTTCGTTTATGATAAAACTATTTTTTATACTTTAAAATGAATAGCTTGTAATATGTCTGTTAATAAATAGTCATAAATTCGTATCTATTTTTACACAATGGAAAATTTTCAAAGAATTTAAACATTTTTTGGTCAAACTATTTTTCTTGATTTTTTGAATTGATTTTATCTTATCTTTTAATTTATAGATTTTTCATTACTACTTTGTTTGGAAAATTATGATTCTTCAAAATTTGTAATTGTAATCATATAAATTTTAAAGTATCGTCAAATTTACGGATTATACTGAAAAGTCGATGTCACCTTGGGAATTCAGTTAAATTAACTGAATTTTTTATAAGTTCCAATAATCTGTAAAATGAGCGAAAACTTCAGTTTATGTGAATGAAACTTCTATAACACTTTCCTGAATAATTAGTCAGTAACATACAGAAAATTAAATTATTTTTGGGGGAAAACTATCAAGCATGGTACAATTTTTTTGAACGTCATTCAATTCAGAATTTTTTTTCCACTTCTTATTCGTCTTGGAAAATTCAAACTTTGTCGGATATATTTCAAATATAGCTTAAATTTCAGTTAAAAATTCTGCCAAAAATCAACGTTTGATGTGCAGTATAAGTGAAACGAGCAAACGTTTCAGTGAATGTCAAACATTATCAAGTCACAAAAATATGTCACGAAAATTTCACTTAAACTTCAGTCACAATTATTCTGTCACTTCGCGATCACTAGACAATTTCATCTTTTTTATGTTTCTTTTGTAAAAATAAAAGTTTCAATATTGTCAATCAAAACTGTCGTTCAAAATTAAATCCTTTTTGATCTACAACGTATGTTACACTAAAATTAAACGTTTTATGTTTATTTCAGTAAAAATATTGAAACTGTATAACTCACAATTACAACTAAGAAGAAAAAACGGTCTGCTCCTCACGATTCCTCAGGTTGCAATGAGCAGCTGTTTTTTCAACAGGGTTTACATCGATATTCGAGGAGAGGAGGGATAGTCGCGCGGCAATAATACAACAATCAAAAAGAAATTAATCCAGGCATGATAAAAATAATGAAAATCTTTCTAGAATACAGAGCTCTTGCTTTTAAAACACGTTTTCTCGTTTTCGATTGACTCATACTATCAAAAAATAATTTATCATCTACATACGTTCTGTCGCAAAATTGACGTGAGACGCGTTAAACTTGACAAATCCGTATGCTAAATTATTCAATTCTGCTTTGGTATTTTTCATTTGACAACACTTTGAGCACAAAAATTTCTGGAAAATGTTGAATTACCTGAGTTTCTGAGAAAATTTTGATCGGTTCGCAGCACGGGTTCTGATTTCGAACTAAAAGTCGTTTCAGAAAAAGATTTTATATCTCCGGATTTTCAAAAGAGCAAATTCATTGCGACGCTGATTCTGAAATTTAGCAATACGTGTGTTATTCGTCGAATTTATTTATTGACTAAAAGTCTTGCAATGACGATATCGAAAGATATTTTATAATTCTACAATATTGCTTTTTTGATAACGTTTTTTATTTCAAAAGAAGTCCTTTAGGAAAATGATTTTATATCACCAGTTTTTAACGAGCAAGCTCATCGAAATTTAGCAATACGTGTATTAGTCATCGCATTTACTTTAAGCCCAAAAGTTTTGCATGCCGATAACGAAAGATATTTTATATGGTTCTACAATACTGCTTTTTTGATTTCAAAATAAAGTCGTTTAGAAAAATGATTTTAAATCACCGGTTTTTCCAACGAGCAAAATCAATGCTACGCTGATACTGACATTAAGCAACAAGTGTATTATTACTCATCCAATTCATTTTATGCCTAAAAGTTTTGCAATGACGATATCGAAAAATATTTCCTATGATTCTACAATACTGTTTTTTGATAACATATTTTTTGTGCTCACAGAAAAAAAGTTTTACAAAACTTATAATTATATTATATTATAACCTATCAATTTTTTTGCAGTCTAATGTATAAAGTTTTTTCGTTAAATTACCATCCTATTTTTAAGTGAATTTTTGTAAACATTTTTTTTATAACTTACCAACTCGTTAATTCGTCACATTTTCCACACTTTCTCAGTTTTCTTGTCAAATAATCCAATCGATTTTCAGTCAATTATATTCTCAACGAGCTTGAGTAATAGAACTTTCCTGGAAAATGAAACACCGAAACTCCCCGTTCGCCAGGAGACAACTAACACTTTATATTATGGCACGGTATCGATAAGGAAAACGTATTTCGAGACATACAACAATTCAGTATTTCAACGCAATCGCCTATTCGTACAAATATCAATATTTATTCACCTTTGTCAGAAAAAACGAGAATTCAAGTCTAATGAAATGGTTAAACATTAATTACAACTAATTGTTAGTAATTTATGTAAAAAAATGTGTTTTTTACAACTATTTTTAGTTTGTGTTCTAAAATATTGACTATTAGAACCATAAGTGAACAATATCTGTTGACGTTTGTAAAATTGATATTTTTCTAGTTTTAAGCATATAATAAAATTTTCAATGATATTTTTACTACTTTTCATGTATTTTTTCCTTGTTATAGAGTGCGGATACAAAAAAGAGTATGGGATTTGTTTATGCCAATGTTTTGGAAGTAAACAAAATATATTTCGTAGCAAAATCACAGTAAAAAATTTTTCTTTGTTGCAAAATCAGGTGAAAAAGCGACATTTGGAGATAGACAACTCTTAGGAAACTCAAACATTTATAATAATTTTAAACAATAACAGGGTGTCCAGTTATTTCTAGGAACAATATTATCGGAGATTTCCCGGGTGATTTTCTTACATTATTTGTATTGAATATTCTATAGAGAAAAAAAAACCATAACTGTAATGAAACACACTGTAACGTAGTTTTTTTTTGAATAATTTTTTGTTCAACAAAATTTTTGTTTTTCGTTGATTGTCGATTATTTTATTATATAATTTTATAGTTTTTTGAGGAAATAGTCTCTGTATGTATTGTGAGTATTTTATGAATTCCGAGTGTTTTTAGTATTTTTAAAAAATGTAAAGATTTCTAGAATTTTATACTTTCCAAGCTAAAGTTTACGAGATTTTTGATATTTTTATAGATTTTTCAGAGAGTAATTTCTACATAGAATTCCAGTATTTCATAGATTTCTATTATTATCAGTCTTGAGTATTTTTCAGCATTTATAAATCTTTGTAGCGAATTGTAGGATTTTTATATATTTCTAATATTATCATGGATGACCATGTAGATTTTCAGAATTCGATCCTTCTAACTTTAAAGTTTCATAAATTTCTAGCACTTTCAGTATTTTTTGTATTATTTCAATATTTATGTGATTCAAAGAATTTTCTGATATTTTCGTGGATTTCTGTATAGATTTTTAGAATCAGATGCTCTAGGATTTCAAGTTATCTAGATTTGTATTATCTATGGATTTTCAAGAAAGCTTGACCAACATGGATTTTGAGTAATTATAAATTTCAGGTACTTTTAGTATTTTTTCGTATTGATCAAATTATTTTGTTCATCTGTAAATTGCTATTTAGAATTCTGGAATATGATACTCTCGAATTCAAAGTAAATTATATTTTATGTATATGAAAGAATTTGTAAAAAAAATAGTTTTTAAATCAATTTGGAGAACTTTCTGGTATTATAATGAATTACTGTATAAATTTCTAGAATTCAATGCTTTCGCACTCAAAATTTCACAAATTTCTATTATTTTCAATATTTTTCGTATTATTTCAGTATTTATACGATTCAAAGGATTTTATAATATTTCCGTGGATTTCTATATAAATTTTTAGAATCAGATAATCTAGGATTTCAAGTTATATAGATTTTTAGTAATTTACGGATTTTCAAAGAAGCTTTATCAACATAGATTTTGGGTGTTTATAAATTTCTAGTATTTTTCGTACTTTTTCGTATATATCAAATTTTTTTTTGTTTTTCTGTGGATCGCTATTTAGATTTCTGAAATTTGATTCTCTCGAATTCAAAGTAAATTATATTTGACGTATATGAGAGGATTTTTCAAAAAAACGGCTCATATATCAATTTAGAGAACTTTCTCGTATTTAAATGAATTACTGTATAGATTTCTAGAATTCAATGTTTCTGTATCTAAAATTTCATAAAACTGATGAGAGTATTTTGGATATATCTCGTATTTATACTTCTCCCCATATTTGTCAACATTCATAAAATTCAGTGTAATTCTCTACTTTTTAATACACTTTTTACTACTTTGCATTTTTTTACACTTACTACATTTTGTACGATTTCCTAGTTCTTTTGTGAATCACTATTTAGACTTCTAAAATTTGATATAACGAAATTTTTTTCGATGATATGGAAAACACTGTTACGGAAACTTTTGGAACCTTCTTTCTTTCATTTTGTATGTGTCGAACAATCTTCCATCTACTTTTTACTTGTTAATTTAAAGTTTCAAATACGCATAAATTAAACCAGTCAAAGTTCTTGAAGGTTTCGAAAAATTCAAGTAGAATTCCAAGATTTTCCGGATTTCCAGGAGGCTGGATATCCTGAATGACTTCTAAGAAAAAGGGAGAATTTCTCGATATTCTTCAGACATCAAATTTTCGTTACAAATCATAATCGATTTTCATTAACGAACGGCAAAAAAATAAATTTTTCATTTCATAACTCTGAGTTCATCAAAAAATTTAAGAGTTAAATAAACGGAAAAAACCAGTGTATTTTACGAAAATAATTTTGAACTCAATTGTTTTGGTATTTTGTATATGCATCTGAATATTTATGATGAAAGGCACCTACTACAAATTATTTGGATTCTTAATAAAACAAATTTTAACGATTTTGAGTATTGGAATTAAATTTTTAGAAAACATTTCATACAATTTGGAGAGTTTTGTGGTATTTATTTGGATTTTTACGTAAATTTATAAGATTCAAAGTTCTATAAATTTTTGAGAATGTTACACGTACATAATGTTTGAGTGTACAATTTTTTCAAGTTTTTGTTTAATTTTGTAGTAATTTTTAGTATTTTTAAAAATTTTGATTTCTGTTGTAGATCACCATGAAATTTCTAGAGTTTGATTATCTAAAATTAAAATTTAAATATATTTTCAATATTTTGATGTATTTCTTATATTTTCGTATTTTCCTATTATTTACAATATCATGTGACATTTTGTTTGTATTCTTATAGATTTCTAATATTTCTAGTTATATTTTTTCATACCCTTTTTTCAGAATTCGATGTTTGAAAATTCAAAATTTAATTAATCTTGAATATTCATTTCAATTTTGTATAAGTGTTAACGATCGTAACTAGCCCTGAACTTTTTGCATCAAACTTTGTAATTGGCGAATAAGAGGGTCAAATAATTCGACAATTTTCAAGAATCAAAAAAGTAATTGAAATTCAAAATAAAATACTATATTTTTTTTATTTTGTTAGTTTTTTTTCGAGAACTCACTAGCTTTTATTGTCAAACCAACAATTTTTCTTTTTAACAATTTTCCAGTTATTTGGAAAAACGTTTTTTTTTATTGAAGTGGTGATGAAAACAAAGCAAGTACACCACAAATATGGTAAAACGAATTCTTTTATTACATACCAATTGTACAAGAATCATTCATTCACATTAGGGAAAAAATACTGTAGAATTTGTATTATCGTACATACACAATCATGAATGTAAATGCTTGTTACAATTATTTGTAAAAATTTTCTATCAAAATTCCACTTACATAATAAAATTTTCGCAGATCTAGCCTCACGTCGATGAAATACAGTAAGAAAAGTGCAAAAACAAAGTGTAATTTTACAGTTTCTTTTTTACTGCCAAAGAAATGTAACATTTTTCATATCTATAGCACACTTTTTACGGAAGTTGGAGGAAACCAAGAAAAATTTGTATACAAACTATTTCACTCACGCGCGAATGTTGATGGAACGCAGTAAAAAAATTTTTATTCTCGCTCGATGAATGAAAGCGTGCCATATAAAAGTCGTCTTGCGCATTCATTGTTCCAGGAAGCGAATGAGAAGATTTCCAATTCTAAAGGGATCGCGCGATGCTCACATCAGTTTTCAACTTTTTCGCATTAAACATTCTAAAACAAAACATTTAACTACGTGGGGAATATCTCGCTTTCGTTATTCGACGCAACTGTGTAACACCAGAGCTTATTCTAGATAGATAAAATGCACCATGAATTTCTTTCCATTGAAGAAAACGCGGTCACGAAGTTACATGACTCTGGAAATCGATTTCTTCCCGACATTTCCTGTATCTCGAAAAAAAGGCAATGTTTAGAGATCGAAGAAAATTACAATGAACAACAGGTACTTTTTGAAATAAAAAAACTGTAATTCCAAGTTTTTTCTGCCAATTTGAATAAATTTTCACTCTTCATCGAACCGAAATACTGTCACTCAAAGTTAGAGTGATTTTTTGCCTTTTACGAGTGTAAGAGTAATTTTGAACTTTTTTAAGAGTGAAAATTTTCACTCCAATTTGGGTGGCATTATTTTAACTAAATCTAGATAGAAAATTCACTTTAAGGAATTTGTAGAGTACTATTTTCTTGCAAAAAGTTATAATAAAAACTATAATAATAGTTCTAAACGCTCATCCCGAAAATTTAGCATTAATCAAAGATTCAGGAAAGTCTGAAAAGAAATCCATTCCTGTATACAAAAACTTTATAAAGAATGCCTTAGTCAAATAATAGGAGATCAATAGATATTTAGTATAATAACAGTCCTTTTTCACCATTAAATAAATATAAAAAAACGATAGATTTCTGTACGTATTATTATTATTCACAAATAGTTTCATATAAAAAAAATAAAAAGTAATACACTTGAATACGTTTATATATATACATACATATATGTATACATACACTTATAGTCTCTCGTCAAAATGACAATACGGAAGAGTTCGCCTACATTTTTTATCTCCATTCACTGTCAAGAGAAAAATGTTTTGGTGTCACATTAACATACATAAATAGATTTGTCTCGTTCATATGAAATGGATGCTGCAACAACATTTTTGGAAAATTGCAATTTCACTTATTATTATTGTAAGATTCCTTAAGGGGTTATATACCTTTTTCAGGCTCAAAAAATCGAAAAAAATTTTATGATTTTTTTTTTATGTACATACTTTCAACAATTTTTCTGCAAAATTTTTTAGAGATCGGGGCACTAGAACCTAAGATACAGCCGTTCATAGCGCACGGTGTACGGAACTC
>JAPYZL010089526.1:0-10951 GCA_030522825.1 Platygaster orseoliae
TTGCAACTTTAGGAAATCATCAGGGATATACTTCTTTACATTATATTGAAATTTCAAGAAATTCCTAAGAAAGTCGTCTGAGGGAAGTACTACCTTAAATGTGACGAGATCTTTGAATTTTAGTCATCATTGAAAATCATGAACGATATTAACGCGGTGCGAGAGAATTTGAAATGATAATTCGAGAAAAAAATGTGGTGTAGCCACCTAGCGAGCACGAGCGTACTAACTGATTTGCATAAAAATGAGTAATCTTTTGCAATATTGGAATTCTTGCAATCTTCGCAATTTTTAAATGTCCAATATTAAAAATTTCCCTTATCAACTAAAAATTCAATCAGCACAACTGAAATTTTCGATGATGCCTATTCCAACTAAAATTCATTCAGTTGGAACAAATGAAACTGCAAATTTTTTTTCTCAGTGTAGACAGGGAAAAATTTATGAAATTTTGAAGGAACAAAAAAACTTTAATTCGCGATTCCCTACCGATTTTCCTAATTTTTAATTTTCCCAGAACTATTTTTCCCAAAACGCATATTCCTAATTTTATTTTCCTAATACTAATCTCTTTTCCGAATTTTTATATAATATATGTATATTGACGGTCTTTCACAATCCTTGCTTTGTTATAAATGTGTATATCTAATATCAGTTTGTTTCCTACTATTTTTGGAGCAGCATCCATTATAATTTCTATTACACGTTAAATTTTGATAAACAGTAAATTATGCTAGCTAGGGATGGGCGATTCGCGATTAAAAGCTACGGTGGCGCCGCGCGTGGAATTTGTCAGAACTAGTATATCCGTCCGACCCCGCGAAATCGCATAGGAAAATTTAGAAAATGAGTGAAAAAAAATAAGAAAGTTCAATATTGTACGATGTCATTTTTTTATTCACCTCCAAAATTATTTTTTTGACAATACATGTGCCGAACAACGTTTCGGTTTTCAAATGAACTCGGATAAGTCGGCCATTTTGGATATCCCTAGGTTGAACACACCACCATCTCTAGGGTCTTTTAATCGCGAATAGTCTTGAAAGTATCGATATAACAGTATCGGTACTTTTTTCATAGATTTATCGATACATCAAGTATCGTCCTTCTGCAATATCGTAGGAAAATTTTGAAACTTCTGTTACAAGTATCGATAATCGTGATATTGGTATCAATATCGCCCATCCCTATATGCTATAATGAAAAAAAAATCAATTCAAACGAACCTTAATTACTGAAATGTCAACAAAAAAAAACAATAGAAAATCAAGTTATTAAAATTAAAAAAAAAATAAATAAACAAAATAAAATAGAAAATCAATTTATTGAAATTCAAATTTGAATTGCCTAAAAAAATTTAATTTTAAGAAAAAAGACTTATTAGGGAAAAAGGTCGTTCGGAAAATGGTGTTAGGAAACGTGCATTAGGAAAAATAGTTTAGGAAAAGCTAATCTTTTCTGTATAATTATCTCAGTTGAGTTTGACAATTCTTTCTCGAGTTTTTTTGTTTTTTTTATTCTAGTAGGGGTGTGCGGGATAGAGAATTTCGCGGGTCAGGATGTTTCGGGAAATTTTACATGGGATCGGGATGAATCCCGAGTTCTTCAGGAAATCCCGAAAATATCGGGAAATCTCGAAAAAACCGAAAATCCCGAAAAATGTAGGTAATCTTTGAAAATTTAAGGAAGTTTGAGTAATGAGGATTTTAAGAAGCCCGAAAATTTCGAGAATCCTGCAAAGTTTGGGAATCTAAAGAATTCAGGCTTTTCGAAAAATCTAGTAATTTCGATAAATCCTTCAGGGGGGTTTCTACCTTGTGCAGCCTCAAAATCGTGCTTTTTTTAAGGAAATATTGTAGGAAATGTATTTAAGATAAACACTGAAAATTTTTTTTCAGTTATAGGTACAAATTTACTGTATAGGTGAAAAAAGTTTCTAGTAAAAATATGTCAAGGGGCGGGGATGGGGCCATTTTTCTCATAAACACATATTTTGACCTTGCGGAAGTGATTAAAGCCAAACGGATTGAGCAATGGCCACGAAATTTTTTACAGTCGTGTATCAAAGGGTAGGCTATGGCTGGTACTAAAATTTTTGAAAAATAATAAGAATATTCTGTTTTACATAACAATTTGTATCGAAAAACAAGAAAAAATAAAGTTTTTCATTCAAAATCACATAACTTCTTCATTTTTCATTTTTTTTTTTTAATATTCTAGTACAGGATATGTACAAAAGTATATAAAATACGAAAATATTTCACTTTTATGATTCAAGTCATTTGAATCGATTGCAGGAATAAACTTGTACCTATAACTGAAAAAAAATTGTGAGTGTTTATCTTAAATACATTTCCTACAATATTTCCATAAAAAAAACATGATTTTGAGGCTGCACAAGGTAGAAACCCCCTTAACTCTAAAAATTTCGGGGTTTTAGAAAAATCTCGAAATGTCGAGAAATCCCGAAAAATTCAGTTATCTTTAAAAAATTCAGGAAACTCCGAAAAGTTTAAAGAATTTGAGCAATCACGAAAAGTTCAAGAATCCCGAAAATTTCGAGAATCCTGAAAAGTATGGGAATCTAGAGAATTCAGACTTCCTAAAAAATTTAGTAATTTCAATAAATCCTTAACTCTATGAATTTCGGGATTGTAGAGAAATCTCGAAATGTCGGGAAATCCCGAAAAATTCGGTAACCTTTAAAAAATTCAGGAAACCCCGAAAAGTTCGAAGAATTTGAGCAGTCACGAAAATTGTAAGGATCCCGAAAATTTCGAGAACTTAGAGAATTCAGAATTTCCGAAAAATGAAGTAATTTCGATAAATCCTTAATTCTAGAAATTTCGGGATTATAGAGAAATCTTAAAATGTCGAGAAATCCCGAAAAATTCAGTTATCTTTAAAAAATTCAGGAAACTCCGAAAAGTTTAAAGATTTGAGCAATCACGAAAATTTCAGGAATCCCGAAAATTTTGAGAATCCTGAGAAATTTGGGAATCTAGAGAATTCAGGATTTATAGAAAAAATCTAGTAATTTCGATAAATCCTTAACTCTAGAAATTTCGGGATTGTAGAGAAATCTCGAAAATATCGGGAAATCTCGAAATGTCGGGAAATCCCGAAAATGTCGGGAAAAGGCATTTTTTGTCCCAAGGCGTTTCCCGACGCATCCCGAACTCGGGATTCCCGACAAGTCGGGATCCCGCACACCCCTAAATTCTAGTAATCTCAACTGATATTATTGATGGTTTTCGGAGAAAGGAACTGTTAGGAAAAATGGCCATTAGGAAACATGTATTAGGAAAAACGTTGGGAAACGGTAATTAGCATAAAATTTTAAATCGCTCTCACATTTGACACACTGGTTTTCAATTCCTGAGAACCCTTAGCCCGATCCGCATAATACGAAGAAGCTTTGTAGTCTTTGCTCAAACTGCTGCAATCCCCAAACAGACTATTTCCAGGTGTCTGCGGTGGCCCCAACGGCACTGGAGTCAACGGCACCGGAGTCAACTTTATCGGCGTCAACATCGGCTTCAACGGCGTCAGCTCCGGTATCCCCAACGGACCGCCGTACTGTTTCGAAGACGACTTCGATATACTCAAAAGCAAACTATTATCAGGCTGCAGAAAATCCACCGTCTTCGGCGTCGCTGGAATCTCCATCGACGTGAAATCCTTCTGAGGCGTTTCCAATTCCATCATTGACAACTTGTCACCAAAATTCCCAACACCCCCGGAATCCTTCGCCAAAGTTTCCTCCGCTTTCTTCGACTTTTCCACGTCCTTGCTCGAACTTTTGCTCGTCAAAGTTTTAAGTTTCGCGTACTTCTTCACGGGGTTTTTGTTCTCCGAGTCCAAGCAAGTTTCCTTTTCTTCCGCGTCCTTCTCCGGTGGCGCTTTTTTCCTCCTCTCTTCTTTTATGCTCGAATTTCCCTTACTCGCTTTCGCGGTCAATGCCTTCAACTGCTCGTCCTCGCCCATGCTCAAATTCAGCCTCAAATCCATGTCCCACGTTTTCTTGACGCTCGGAGCTTTCTCCTGCGTTTTCGAAGTTGCAGGAGGAGAAGGGCTCGAGTTCGACGGTGACAAGGCGCCCAAAATTGCACCCAAACCCGTGAACTTGTCCCAGTTGCCTTCCAGCTTTGGCGCGGGGCTCATCGTCTCCGTCGACATATTGCGAATAGGCGATTTTTTCTCCTCGACCACCGGCGAGAGCGACGGATCCAACACCGGGGGCGACTTGAACAGCGACGTCCGACACGACACGATGCGCGGTCTCGGCTCCCCGATACTTTTTTTGCCCACGCTCATGGCTTTGGCCGGTGTATTAAAGCTCAAGGCGCGAACGTGGCTACTTCGCCTGCGAGGCGTCGACGAGCTGAATCGATGGCTCTTGGACCTGCTTTTCAAAATCGACCTTGGCGTCCTCTTCACGAACAAATCATCCTTGCACTGGCTAGCCAAAATTTTCCGCACGTTCGGTTCTTGACCAGTATCGACGATGGTGACACTTTTTTCGGTGGGAGCACTCGCAACGTCACTGACGTCGAAATTGATGATCGGCATATGCGCGCTTGGCAAAGCCGGTTCTTCGATCGGTGTATTGTCAGTAGTCGAAGAGCTTGACACGGGAATTTTCGTTTCTGCGATGGGAGCTTTGACGAGCTGTTGAGCCATTGTTGTTTGGTATGGTAGCAGTGTCGCGGGTGTTAATACTTGAGCAGTGCCAACCGGCGGTGGGCTGCTTTTCACTGGAACCATCACGGTTTTCATGCAAAGTTGTTTCTTTGGCGGTGGCTGAGGATTGCTCGCACCTGGAATAATTTTTCAAACATCAGTTACTGCCGGAAATAGCAGTGTAACCAATATAACTCAGTGGCGGTTCCAGGATTTGACTTCGGGAAGGGCTACAATTTGTCATTGAATTTTTTGCGAATATAACCAGTTGCGTAACTACACTCGCTTTAGAAAAAGACACTTGTTCTTAGACATTCTCTAATATCCAAGAGACTTGCTGAAGTGCTTTGTTTAAAATTCTGATACACTTCAATGTACCTCGTTCGGAATATTGAGACACTTTCTAATTACCAAGACACTACTTAGGGTATTTTATTAGGGGAGACCGGGGTATTATGAGCCACGGGGATTCGTGAGCCAGCGCCATATTTTTTTCCCTAGTAAATCATGGCAGTTTCCAACAACTGTTATAGACTTGTCTCATGACAAGCTAATATTTTAATGATCAGCGAACGTGTGCAACCACATCATTATTTTGCTCTGACAATAAATAAAAATGTGTTGCTCTCGAAGTAACATTTAACAAAAGAAATTTTGCATGAACTTAGCATTGCGTAATTTATTTGCGGTCATTTTGTAAAAATAGGGGTTCGGGGAATTGTGAGCCATTTTTGGCGAGAAGTTGTGAGCCACTCTTTTTTTGACATTTAACGAGCTAACTTCATTAGTTTGTTATGACATCATACTTTATGATTGTTTATGCAAAATGTAAGCACTAAGTACTTGCAACGCCTGCAAATGGGCAATCTACTTGAAATGCACCAGAATGACCACTAGTTATTGGACTTGCAAGCATTGCATTTCAGATTGATTTTCATCATTTTTCACTTTTTTTCTTATTGATTAATAATGATACTGCCATTCAGAAACATAAGTTACCATTTTCAAACAAAAATTGTAGTTCTTTTTGAATTTGAAAAGTGGCTCACGATTCCCCGAGATTTTCGAAACTTTAGAAAATGCAAATTTTTTACAATCTTCTAGGAATCATCCAATTCAAAGATATTCGATTGAACTATTGTGACTAAAAGAAAGGTAATTTGTCATAGTACAACATCCTGCGTTGAAATTTGAAGGAAAACTTGATTTTATGGCAGTCCGTTGAGCATATAAAAATGTGGCTCATAATACCCCGGTATCCACTACTGTATTAGAATTATAATACAATTTTAAACTTCAAAGACACTTCTTGAAGTGTCTAATATCAAAATTTGCACACACTTCTCGAAGTCTCTTAGGCACTTCAGAAAAAGCCTTATTTGAAATTTGAAAACCTCTTGAAGTATCTTTATCGAAATTCCAAGACACTTTCAAACGTCTCAGACATTTTGTCACAAAGTGTTTTTTTCAAAGGTCCAATATATTTAGGAATATTGTCCGAAACACTTCTCAAGATGTCTTATTTGAAATTGTAAGGCACTTTGAAGTGTCTTTTCGAAATTCTTTGACACTCTCAAATATCCAAGACACTTCAATGTGTCTTATTCGGAGTTATAAGAAACTTTTGAATTCCCAAGAAACTTCTAAAGGTGATTTATTCGTATTTCCAGACATTTTACAAAGTGCCTTATTCAAAATTTGAGGACCTTTTGTAGTATCTTTTTCGGAATTTCAAGACACTCTTCAATGTCTTAGTCTCTTATAAAGTGTCTTTTTCAAACATATAAGATTTCCAGAAACGTCTAAAGCTCTTCTCAAGATGTCTTATCTGTATGGGTGTACGGGATAGAGAATTTCAGAGGTCGGAATGTTTCGGAAAATCCCGAAAATGTCGAGAAAAACCGAAAATGTCGGGAAATCCCGAAAAATCCTAAAATCTTTGAAAAGTTTGAAAAATTTGAGTAATAACGGGAATTTCAAGGGGAATTTCAAGAATCTCGAAAATTTCGAAAATCTGGAGAATCTAGGAATTCCGAAAAATCTAGTAATTATGATAACTCTTCAACTAAAGAAATTTTGGGATTGTAAAAAAAACTCGAACATGTCAGGAAATCCCGAAAAATTCAAGAAACCCCGAAAATTTCGGAAAATTTGAGCAATCACGAAAATTTCAAGAATTCAGAAAATTTCGAAAATCCTGAAAAGTTTAGGAATATAGAGAATTTAGTATTTCCGAAAAATCTAGTGATTCCGATATATCCTTAACTCTAGAAATTTTGGGATTGTAAAGAAATCTCGAAATGTCGGGAAATCTCGAAAAATTCGGTAATCTATAAAAAACTCAAGAAATCCCGACAAGTTTGAAGAATTTGAGCAATCACGACAATTTCGAGAATCCTGAAAATTTTGAGAATCCCGAAAAGTTTGGGAATCTAGAGAATTCAGGAATTTCGAAAAATCTAGTAATTCTAATAACTCTTCAACTATAGAAATTTCGGGATTGTAGAAAAATCTCGAATATGTCGGAAATTCAAGAAACCCCGACAAGTTCGGAAAATTTTAGTAATCACGAGAATTTCAAGAATCCCGAAAATTTCGAGAATCCTGAGGAATTTGGGAATCTAGAGAATTCAGAATTTCCCAAAAATCTAGTAATTTCGATAAATCCTTAACTATTTCGGAATTGTAGAGAAATCTCGAAATGTCGGGAAATCCCGAAAAATTCGGTAATCTTTAAAAGATTCAGGAAACTCCGAAAAGTTTGAAGAATTCGAGTAATCACGAAAATTTCAAGAATTCTGAGAAGTTTTGGAATCTAGAGAATTCAGGAATACCAAAAAATCTAGTAATTTATATAAATCTTCTACTATAGAAATTTTGGGATTGTGGAGAAATCTCGAACATGTCGGGAAATCCCGAAAAATTCAAGAAACCCTGAAACATTCGAAAAATTTAAGCAATCACGAGAGTTGGAAGAATTCCGGAAATTTTGAGAATCCTGAGAAGTTCGGGAATCTAGAGAATTCAGGATTTCCGAAAAATCTAGTAATTTCGATAAATCTTTAACTCTATAAATTTCGGGATTGTAGAGAAATCTCGAAAATGTCGGGAAAGACCATTTCCTGTCCCGAGGCATTTCCCGACGCATCCCGAACTCGGGATTCCTGAAGAGTCGGGATCCCGCACACCCCTACTTATTTGAAATTCTAAGGCACTTCGGAGCGTCTCATTCGGAGTTCTCATACACTTTCTTATATCCAAAACACTCATCGAAGTGTCTTATTTTTATTTCTAAGACACTTGAATGTGTCATATTCGGAATTCCAAGACACTTGTCTAAGTCTAAGACACTTCTTGGAGTATCTTATTAGAGCTATGAAGACACTTTTTACAGTCTCTTTGACACTTTCGAAAGTGCCTCATTTGAAATTTGGAAACCTTCTGAAGTATCTCTTTCAAAATTCTAAGACACTCTCAAATGTCCAAGACACTTCTCAAGAAGTTTTATTTGATATTTTAAGACTTATTCAATGTATCTTATTCAGAATTCTAAGACTCTTTTAAATAAACAAAACACCTTCAAAGTGCTTTATTCAAATTCCAAGACACTTCTTGAAGAACTTTACGAAAAATTTAAAAAAACTTCTCGAAATCTCTGAAACACTTCAGAAAGTTCCTTATTCTGAATTTGAAGACCTTTCAAAGTATCTTTCTAGGAATTCTAAGACACGTTTAAATGTCTTAGACACTCATGTGACGAGCCGATTGCTCGTCCCATCTATTTCAAAATATTTTTCCGCGACCTAAATTCATTTTACTTTTATAAAATGCAATCTTGCACTGTAAGCGATTTCCTGTTTGCAACGTTTTGTAATATGACTTTAAATAATGCGTCAAAAAACTGGGTCAGGAACTTTTCGTATCATTGACATCGATAATTCTTCGAATCATCAAAATCAGCGAATTCCAAACCCTCTCTTAAATCGACACAGTTTTCGGGCCTATAAGATAAACCCCGACTCTCAGTAAAAGTAGTAAAGTAACTCAGTAGTAAAGTAGTAATATAGTAGTAGTGTAGTAGTCGTGCTTTAGTTTTAGTCGTAGTTTTAGTTTAGTTTAGTATTTAGTGTTTGCCACCTTTTATTCGATCATGAGTTTTAAGTGTTCCCAATAATAAGAAAAATGGATTCGGTAAAATTATATATCTGTTTGTAAAATTATTGAATTATTTTCTTTGTGTTCAACCTTCGCATGCCCATCCTTTGAGGGTCCGAGAGAGGAACTTTCGAGGTCCTCTCTGTCACTGTAACATTGTAGGTAAATTGTGAATTCATTACTATTAAAAACAAGAACATTGTCGATTGTATTGTAACATTGTGATACGTAAAAATAATACATCGTATTCGCACATATATATCAAAATTGTCTTTTTTTTCTAGGTCAATGCTGTTCTCTGTTTATAAAATTTATTCAAAAAATCGAAATATTCTTCTGTCTTCGCCAAAATCACTCTTCACTACAAGTATACTACTTTTTCTATATATTTAGCAAAATAGAATTGCTTTTTTTTTTGGGGGGGGGGGGAGGTGGCTTCAGCCCTCATAGCCCATCCTCTGGACACGCCACTGATATAACTTACATTTTGGCAAGATAGGGACGTATCGATCGATTCTCCGTGGCATTGGTAACTGAACAGACTGATCCTCGAATACAACCACAGTCGGTACAGTTGGTACCGACTTAATTTCAGCTTCAACCGGTTTCTCGGTTCCTTTTTTTACATCACTTGGGCTTGGTTTTCTCGGCTTTCTAACCTGCTTATTCGCTATCTCACTTTGTGATTCGCCGCCAACATTTCCAGATGATTTGGAGGGATTTCTCTTTCTCGGCTTGGGCTTTTTCGTTTCTGCGGGATCTTCAGGAACTTTTTCATCGCAAACAGGATTGGCTTCGATTTCAGGTGAGTTTGTTTCTTTCGCTATGTTAGCCTTCATCATCATTATCCCTTTTATAGCTGCCTCATTTTGATCATCCAAAGCATTATCGGCAATCGCGACATCCTCTTTAGGTGGTTCCACGGATTTTGGGGTTTCTTGGCTGTAAATAAACATTTCACAAATTTCGATAAATTACTATAAAAATCGAAAGTGAAATACCTGAACAACATTATTTGTTACATCCATGAAAATTTACAATTCATAACTAATAAATGAGCATGAGCACCACTGATCACCCCCACCAACAAAATTCCATTTTATATTTAGTTACCATACTAACTTTTCTTCAGGCATTGCTTGAGTTTCCGGTTCTTGCTCTTTTTCAGGACTTGTGTTATCTGATGAGCATACGCCAATGATGTCGTGCAACATTTTGTCGATTTCAGGATTGGCTTTTTTTAATACTTTTGCCATGTTATAATCCAGTGCCTCTGTTAACGTTGTGTTTGCGTCGCTTGGAACACCCAAAGCTGTGTTTATACACTCAGCAATATTCACTTGGAAGCTTGCATTCGTCAACATCTTGTCATGCATCGCCTGGAAAAATTTTTTGTAAAAATCAACCTGGAAAAATTGGCCTAGCTGATCTACTGCAAAGGACTAATTTTTTGCCAGCGACAGCGGCGAGAATTTTTTATAAGATAGAGAGATATAGGGAGATACTTCTTTAAAATGCTATTATGGTATGACATAAGAAGTTTCACTCTGTGAAACTTGTTGTATAAAATACGATTATGTTCCTTCCTTAAATCTTAAGTTATAAATACTAAGTGTTAAGTTTTTAGTATTAAGTCTTAAGTGTTAAGTTTTAAGTCTGAAATCTTCAGCTATAAGTCTTAAGTGTTAATTCTTAACACTTGAAACTTAATACTTTAAACTTAAGGCTTAAAACTTGAAACTTAAGAATTAAGTGTTAAGTCTTCAGTCTTAAGCCTTAAGTTTAAAGTGTTAAGTCTTAAGCCTTGAGTTTAAAGTGGTAGGTCTTAAGTTATAAGTCTTAAGCCTTAAGTTTAAAGTGTCAAGTCTTAAGTTATAAATGTTAAGACTTAAGCCTTAAGTTTAAAGTGTTAAGTCTTAAATTATAAATGTTAAGTCTTAAGCCTTAAGTTTAAAGTGTTAAGTCTTAGGTTATAAAAAGTTAAGCCTTAAGTTTAAAGTGTTAAGTCTTAAGTTATAAGTGTTAAGTCTTAAGTCACTGTACTAAAAATGTCAGCAGTGGCGGGGGGGGGGGGGGTTTTTCTATTAGGTGCGCAACTAAGTTCCCGCTGTTT
>JAPYZL010089534.1:0-14612 GCA_030522825.1 Platygaster orseoliae
AACTTGAAATAAATGCTAATTAACGATTTTTTGCGCTAAGTTTTGCATTAATACTGGTGTAGAAATCTCTAAGCTACAATATTTAATAGAGTTCTCCCTCGCATGGACTGTTTAAATTGTTTTTCTAACGATTTAAAAAGTGCAACGGAATCTGCAACGCTATAGCGTTGCATCTGGGTGGTCAGGGAAAATGTTATCAAATCGAAAAAATCGTTTGGATAAACGAAAATTTGACATTCTGATTTTCGACGTATTGAATTACGTTTTTTGAAAACGTTTTAAGCGTTTTTCATACTATTATAAGTGTCATTATGGAGTTTTTGATTGATAGCCTATTTATTAATAGCCAAATCCAACAATTGTCAGAACTTGTCCAATGGAAATGAAGTTTTCCTTACATTTTTTGTAAATTAGGTCTTCCACAAGTGGCAAGACTAAGAGAACCTTGCCAACAGCAAGTCTTTAAGGTTGAACAGCTATTCAGAGTGGCAACTGAGTTTTAGAAAAAAGTTAGTATTTCAAGAATGGAAATAATATTTTGGGCGCAAGAATTTGACTCTCGCCTCAAGTACATGAAAAAATGGTTTAACGTTCGTAGAGCAAAAGCAAAAAAAGATTCCGAACATACTTAAATGTTATCAAATCGAAAAAGTCATTTGAATGAACGAAAATTTGACATTCTTATTTTCGATGTCTTGAATTACGTTTTTTGAAAACGTTTTAGGCGTTTTTCATACTATTATAAGTGTCACTATGAAGTTTTTGATTGATAGCCTATTTATATTAACAGCCAAATCCAACAATTGTCAGAACTTATCCAATGGAAATGAAGTTTTCCTCACATTTTTTGTAAATTAGGTCTTCCACAAGTGGCAAGACTAAGAGAACCTTGTCAGTAGCAAGTCTTTAAGGTTGAACACCTATTCAGAGTGGCAACTGAGTTTTAAAAAAAAGTTAGTATTTCAAAAATGAAAATAATTTTTTGGGCGCAAGAATTTATGAATTCTTGAGACGCACGTGTGCGACTTTTTTTTATTTTCTATCACGAACGCGAGTCATTTGAGACTCACGCATGCGAGATTTGTGAACTCTCACGCTTGAGAGGCATTTGAGTTTCATATGTTGAAGCAACTGCATGCTCTGTGAGTCTCACGCGTGCGAAAAAACTCGCACGCGTAAGCCGCATATTGCACGCACTATGACTTCATTTTACTATCTGGGTAGTTCGTAGAGCAAAAGCAAAAAAAGATTACGAACATACTAAAATGTTATTAAATCGAAAAAATCATTTGAATAAACGAAAATTTCACATTCTTATTTTCGATATATTGAATTACGTTTTTTTTAACTTTTTAGGCGTTCTTCATACTATTTTAAGTGTCATTATGGAGTTTTTGATTGATAGCCTATTTATTAATAGCCAAATTCAACAATTGTGAGAACTTATCCAATGGAAATGAAGTTTTCCTCACATTTTTTGTCAATTAGGTCTTCCACAAATGGCAAGACTAATTGTAAGAGAACCTCGCCAGCAGCAAGTCTTTAAGGTGAAACAGCTATTCGGAGTGGCAACTGAGTTTTCAAAAAAAGTTTTTATTTCAAGAATGTATATAATTTTTTTGGCGCAAGAATTTGACTCGCGCGTCAAGCACATAAAAAAATGGTTCAACGTTCGTAGAGTAAAAGCAAAAAAAGATTACGAACATACTGAAATGTTATTATATTGAATTATTCATTTGAATAAACAAAAAGTTTACATACTTATTTTCGAAGTATTGAATTACTTTTTTTACGTTTTAGGCGTAATTCATACTATTATAAGTGTCATTATTGAGTTTTGGATTGATAGTCTATTTATTTATAGCCAAATCCAAAAATTATGAGAACTTATCTAATGAACATACAGTTTTTCTTACATTTTTTTGTAAATTAGCTTTTCCACAAGTGGCAAGACTAAAGGAAGCTCGCCAGCTTGCAAGACGTTAAGGTGGACCAGCTTTTCAGACTGGCAACTGAGTTCGAGAAAAAAATTATTATTACAAGAATGGAAATAATTTATTTGGCGCAAGAATTGAATTCGCGCGTGAGAGACGTGAAAAAATGGTTTAAAATAAGATGCACCAAAGCCAAAAAAGATTAGAAACATACTAAAATGTTATCAAATTGAATAAATCGTTTGAATAAACGAAAAGTTGACATTCTTATTTTCGATGTATTGAATTACTTTTTTTTAAGTTTTAAGCGTAATTCATACTATTATAAAAGTCATCATCAAGAATTTTTTAATGTATAGCCTATTTATTAATAGCCAAATCCAAAAATTGTGAGAACTTATCCAATGGAAATAGAGTTTTTCTCACATTTTTTGTAAATTAGGTCTTTCACAAGTGGCAAGACTGAGGGAACCTCGCCAGTAGCGAGACTTCAAGATGGACCAGCTGTTCTGATTGGAAACTGGGTTCAAGAAAAAAAAAATTATTTCAAAAATGGAAATAATTTTTTTGGCACAAGAATTGAATACACGCGTGAAAGGCATGTGAAAAAAAGGTTTAAAATAAGACGAGCAAAAGCCAAAAAAGATTATGAACATAATAAAACGTTATCAAATTGAATAAATCGCTTGAATAAACGAAAAGTTTATATTCTTACTTTCGATGTATTGAATTACTTTTTTTTTAAACGTGTTAGGGATAATTCATACTGTTTTAAGTGTCATTATCAGTCGGTGGAGAAACTTCCTTTCCCACTCCAACTTCTCCTTGGCTTCTGGTTTATCGTGCTTTAAAATAGCCTTCTACTTTTTTTTCCACATTCGGTGCTTCTATAACTCCAACTTCAGTCTCTCCAATTGCAGAAACGTCCAGGTCCGAAGTGACACCAGCCTCTGAAACTTGCATCACAATGTCGACTTCCATGGAGTTGAAACAGTGGTTAAGGAAGATGATCAGCGAAGTTTGCTTCTTCAAGTCGTAGTCCAGGATGCTGTCTTCCAGGCAAGCTTCCAGGACCTTGTCAATGAAGCCTTCGAACTGGTCTTTTCGTTTTACGAAGGGTTCCCAAACATGGACCCGCTTGCAAAATTTCTCATTAACCATGATGACGATTGACAAGGTATGAGCACGGCTCGACTTGAGGGAATTCTAGATTGGCCAGTGGTAGTTTTTATGGTACTGGCCAAATTCCAGAGTCGTGATGCGATGTATGGAGAATTTGGAGATACATAACTCATCGATGTAAATATTGTAGACAATTAGGGAGTCGAAGGGAAGGTGCTGATTCGAAGTTGAGGGAGACCAGTATTTGTTGGCCTGCTACAGGAATTCATTTACAATTACCATTGGATCGAGAAAATTTTTATTATTATACAGTATTTTTATTAAAATTTTTCATTTGTTAGAACTTGTGATTCCAAGTTCAAAAAAATGAGTGTTTTCAAGTTTGCATGTGTATTAATAATGTATTATTTTTACTTGGTTTTTCAATCGAACAGCTGAAAAAACTCGGAAGGACAAAAGTCTCCAAGCAAGGTGACTTCAAACTTATTAGCATAATAGTCTGCTATTTACCTTCGAAAGTAAAAATTTACTTGAGTTTCTTTTTGCGTAAAAATATATATTATTAAATATAACTATTGTTCAATGTTATTTGGAAAATAAAATATTCATGAAATTAATTCACCATTTAATGTTGAAAAACTCAAAAATTTTTTACTTGAGTTAATAGCCAACTTTTACACTTATATACTAGAAATTTCTTTCGATTTACCATTAACAATTTTTAGCAGCTTCTATGAGAAATTTTTGACTAGTTTGAGAGTACGTTTCATATATTTAAAATTTGTACATTGTTTTCAAGGATCCGAAAATTTTTTTTTTCCTAATATAATTGAAAAGTCATTTGTTTCTCTGATTTTTCACTTGAGCCTGGGTGGAAAACCAAAAATAGCCAAATTTAAAATTAAAAAATTGTGTTTATCGAAATAATTTTGAGGTAGAAATCAAAAACTTATATAATAATTTCCTCAGCAATGAAACGATGTTTAATAATTATACTTGTTTCAATATCCCAGTTTACTTCAAAATAAGAATTTCACATCACGAGAACAGCTGTCAAGAAAATTTTTTTGAGGTTAGGTTCCGTGAAACTTTTTCGAGGTTAGATTTCTGGAAAACGAAAAATTACAGATAAATATGTTTTCCTGTTCTTATTCTTTATAAAGTCAATGAAAATAAAATGGCACATAATAGAATTGAGGATTGCGTCGCAATAAAAGTTTTGTCGCGGGCTGCAAATATTAACGTTCTTGTGCAAGGTTGAGCTTTGGGCGATAACACGGTGGAAAAAAGTTTTTAAAAAAAGGAGAGTAGCAGGTCGATCATTTTTATAAGGAAAAATGTGAAAATGGTACTTACATTTTCCGAATCCAAGGCACAATCTTCGCTCGAGGAGTCGAGTTTTTGGTGACGCGTGTACACAGCAAACGAGAAAATATTGAATGGTCAAAACTTGAATTCACTTTTCATGGCGGCACTTTGATCTTTTCTGGAAAGTATTCAAAGTCCTCCAGGTTGAATTCAAGTTTTTACCATCCAATATTATCACGTTTACTGTGTAGTTTTATAAAACTCAAAAGAGTGAAAAGAGGCCTGTTTTTCTTGGCGTGTGGTGACGTGTGACGTGTGCAGACGTGTGTGACGTGCCGGCCGGCTCGACAGGTTCAGACATCGGGTTCAGACAGGCTTCGCAGGCGTAGTAGGGGTAGTAGGCTAGTAGTGTATTCCTACGAAAAAACAAAGACAGACTTATGCTTTGTTTGATGCTAGAGAGAGAACAAAAATGAAAACCTGCGAACCCTTTGTCTCTGTCGCATACCAAGAAAAGACTGATAAAAGACAGAGACAAACATACTTTTCTGCATTCATTTTGGAAACTCTGGCGGCCATATTGTTTCATTGGGTGCGGCCATTTTTAACGCTCACATTTGAATTCGGAAATTTAATGAATGAAATTTCATTGCGTTATGTTTCATTTCAGTGAAATATTTAACTCCTGACAATTGATTTTCTTTTTTGTAATTTTTAGAACTAAAAATCATCTAATAGTTGCCATTTGTTGGCGAAGTAAATACCGTTAAATCAGCGCGCAACAGTTTCTAGCTTGAAAAATAAAGAAAGATAACGAAGATAATTCTCGTCCAATCATATCGAACTACCGTATAGCCAAGTATTAAACGTCAAAATCATATGGAATTTCAAAACAAATCCCAAGAAGATCCAAAAAATTGTTTTCTTCTCGAACGCGACAGATTTTGATCGGCACCGAAATGATTTTTATCGACGTTATCTTTTTTTACGTTGTACCTTCAGTGGTTGTGATTTTTATAGCGGTAAGTTTTTGAGGCTATGTTTTTATTTATAATTACCATTGCGCTTTGAATATTTGTGATAATTTGCATTTCAGATTTGCATATTTTTATGCGTTACGACTAAACCGTATCCCGAGGTGTTGAGATATGAAGATGAAAAATATTATGTTGACCATGCCAGTGGAAAAAAGAAAAAATTTTCTACATCTCTTGATGACGATTACAGTTTATGCCTTAGTGTTATTGTCCCTGCTTATAACGAGGAAGAAAGATGTAAAAAAAATATTCTGATGGATAATTTGATCTACTTTTCATAAAAAAATTTATTTTGAGTTTTTGCGGATATTAAACATTACAGAAAAAAAATTACTTTTTAGTTCTCTTTTTAACAAGTATGAGTTTTTTCTTTTTTTCAATGAAAATTTAAATTTTATTTAAATTGATTTTTATCTTTGAATTATCTAGGAAATAAAAAATAGTATTTTTTTTCAGGTATTATTTTACTTAACATTAGAACGAATAATTTGTCTAGAAAAAATTATAAAAATTGTTAGCAGATGCTTTAAAATAAAATTAACATTCAAAAACTTGACGAAATGTTATATTTCAAGGCTTTTTCAATTTTAATATTTCTGAAGTTGGGAATTTGCTCAATTTTTTTTAAATTTAATTCAATTTCTCGTGAATAATAAACTATACAAAAAATAATTTTTAGTTATCTTTTCTTAAAATATAAATTTTTTGTCATTATTGAATTACCTAGGAGATGAAAAATAGTGTTTTTTTTTACATTCAAGTAAATTATCAATTTTTAATTCTTTTCATTTTGCTTAGTATTAGAACCAATAACTTGCCCATAAAACATTATAAAAATTAACATTCAAAAACTTAACAAAATGTAAAATTACAAAATTTGCGACATTTTAATCTAGTAATTAATAGGAATCAATAAAGTAATTCAAATAATGAAATAACACATTTTGAAAATGAGTTTTTTTTTTAATTTAATTCTATTTCTCATGAATACTGAACTATACAAGAAAAATAATTCTAGTTCTCTCTTCTTAAAATACGAATTTTTCATTATTTTCAGTTAAAAATTTCATTAAAATTGATTTGCATCATTGAATTATCTAGGAAATGAAAAATAGTGTTTTTTTTTCAGGTATAGTATCGAATTTGAATTCTTTTTATTTTACTTGAAATTAGAACCAATAACTTGCTTAGAAAAAATTATAAAAATTAACATTCAAGAACTTAACAAAATTGTAAATTTCAAAGCTTGTGAAATTCCAATTTGGGAATTAATACAGTAATTCAAATAATGAAATGACAAATTTTGAAAACTTAGAGATGAGAATTTTAATATATTTGAAGTTATAAATTTGCACAATTTTTTTTTTTAATTTAAATAAATTTCTCGTGAATACTGAACTATACAAGAAAAATATTTTTAGTTCACTTATTTAAAAATATGAATTTTTCCTTATTTTCAACGAAAAATTCCATTTAATTTTTGTTCATCATTACATTATCTAGGAAATGAAAAATAGTGTTTTTTTTTAATTCAGAAATTTTTTTTTTAATTTAGGAAATTGATTAGTTTGTTATTCAAAAGTTTAATTCAATTTTTCGTGAATACTGAACTAAACAAGAAGAAGAAATTTCAGTTCCCTTTTCAAAAAATATTAATTTTTCCTTATTTGATTGAAAATTTCATAAAAATTTTTTTTCATCATTGAAATATCTAATAAATTATTAATTAGTTAATTACGAATTTTTTTTTCATGTGAATCACCAGATTTTAATTTTTGTTTTTGTTTTAACATTAGAATGAATAACTCATTCTAAAAAATTGTAAAAAAATTTTTTTTTAATATTTTAGAATAAAAGTAATGTTAAATAATTTCAAAAATGAAAAATTTCAAGGCTTGTGAATTTTTAATCCGAATACTGACAGGAATGCATACAGTGATTTGAAAATTTACAGATTGAAATTTTAATATCCTTTGAGTAAAAAACTTGATAAATTTTTAATCAAAGATTTTTTCCAGTTTATCGTGAATACTGAAATAGACAAAAAAAAAAGAATTTTCAGTTATCTTTTCTAGAAATATTAATTTTTTCTTGTTCCCAGTTGAAAATTTCATTAAAATTTCTTGTCATCATTGAACTATCTATGAAATAACAAATTATTTACATTTTTTTCATTCACGTAAATTATCAAATATTACCTTTTTTTTTTACTCAACATTAGAATAAATCCAGAAAAAAGCATTAAAATTTTTGTTAGATACTTTAGAATAAAATTTATATTCAAGAACTTAAAAAATTTCAAATTTGAAGGATTGTGTAATTTTAAACGGACATTAAATGTCAAATTTTGATACACTCAATTTTTTATTAAAAAATTTAATTGTTTCTCGTCAATACTAAACTGTAATAGAAAAAGAATTTGAGTTTTCTTTTAAAAAAGTATGAACCTTTTCTTATTTTAATTTAAAAATGTCATCGAAATTCTTAATCATTGATGTATTAAATAATTATCTTTTATTTTTATTTTTGTGAACTTTTAGATTTGAAGTATATCATTTATTAACTTAATGTTAGAAACAAAATCATAAAAAATTTCGAATTTCAAACCTGATATTTAATAGCACTCAATTCTGTAATCTGAATTATGAAAGTCAAATTTTGAAAATCATAAAATATAAAACAGAAAATTCATAATATCAATTTTTAAAATTATCGTTCATAAATTTTATCAATTTAACAAATCGTTATACTTTTTGAAATGTAGTACCTACAATGCTTGACGAATGCTTGGAATACATGAACCAGCGTAAAGAAAAAACAGGACTGACTTATGAAATTATCGTCGTCAGCGACGGCAGCACAGACAATACCGTTCAAGTAGCTGAACAGTATGCTGCAAAACATAATGCCATCAAAGTTTTGCCCTTGTCTGAAAATCGAGGAAAAGGCGGTGCTGTGCGATTGGTGAATATATATTTTTCTTTATTTTTTTCAGTCAGAATTAAACTTTACAAGATTTTTTCATAGAAATTTCATCTAACATCTACAAACATAAGTTATAATCCAAAAAAACAACAATTGAAAGATTCAAAAATTACGAAATCCCTTGAATTATGAAATCTTCAATTTATTTCTGACTACTCAAATTTAATTCTTCACACTTTGTTTATAAATTATTGAGTTAATTATTGAGTTTTTTAGTTGCAAGAGATTCTATAGCTGATTTATTTTTTAAATTTTTAGGGTTGCCTCAGTGCTAGTGGCAGCAGCATTCTATTCGCAGATGCTGATGGAGCAACAACTTTTGCTGACCTTGAAAAACTCGACGAAAGCATGACACAATTATTGGGATGTGAGTTGTCATTTTTTTTTTTAGTTTTTGATCAGAATTTTTACATCCTTCATCTAATATTCCAAAATTCGAATTCTAGTTTTCAAGATTGTTTGAAATTATACTCATTTTATAATTGAATATTATATTCATGACTATAAAGATATACTAAAATATCTATTTTCGTACTTGTGAGCAAGAAGCCGATTTTGGCGAAGACGAGATTTCTAAGGCGAGGCAAAGCCGAGTCCTAAAATCGAGTAAAATTCACGATTTTAGCGCCTGAAACATGAAATATGTTTGTTATTAAGTAAGTAAATGTTGCAGGCAACTATGAAACGAACCCAGACAAAACAGCAGCTAGCCATGGTGTAATATGCGGCTCGAGGGCTCATTTGGAGGATGAGAAGGAAGCGAAGGCCAAGCGATCATACGCAAGATTGGTGCTGATGCACGGTTTCCACTTCTTGGTGTGGCTGCTGTGCGTACGCCAGGTGCGAGACACCCAGTGCGGATTCAAGCTCATGACCAGAGAATCGGCGCGTATTTTATTCCAGGCCCTGCACGTCGAGCGTTGGGCCTTTGACGTGGAACTCCTTTACATAGCCCAGTGCCTCAGAATACCCATTCATGAAGTCCCAGTGCGCTGGACCGAAATTGAGGGCTCCAAACTCGTGCCCTTCTGGAGCTGGCTGCAAATGGCTCGCGACCTGGGCCTCATATGGCTCAGGTATACCATTGGCGCTTGGCGCGTTGCCGATGATAGACTCAAGAGCGCGTAGCTGGCCTCCCATCATGTTCTTCCTTTTCAAATTTTTTACTCTTATGTACTTCCGAGACAATAAATGTTTTTATTCTTTCTTGTGTGAACATTTTTTCAGAAAAAAATTTCAGAATTGTGAAAAATCGTGGACTTTTATTCCCTCAAAATCACTTGAAATCGTCGAATGTAAATATTACAGGCGCTTTATACAAAATGGTAACGGTGTACCCGTCGTGTTACAATATACAATAGTCTTGTACAAAAACATTTCCATCTGGTATTCTATGATTAGTGCCCGTAAAATCAGTTTTTTTTCCCCAACTTTTTAGGCCAGTGATGTGACTCTTCAGCTGTTTGTCATCTTCAACAAGTTGCAATTCGAGCAACAACGAAAGACAAAAAAAGATATAAAACATTCACTCGATCGGTTCTCGTTTAAAACGCATGAAATATATCACGTAACGAAAGAGGTTACAATTTTTGGACTGTTACGCCATGTAAACGAATGTGTTGATGTCATCCTCATGCCTCCTGATATATTTGTGCTCGATGAGCCATTCAATTTGTTCCTTTATCATTTTTTTACTAGGCAAAAACATATTCTTCAATATGTCTACCAATTCCGTTTGTAACTGAGCGTTATTGATCTTCTTCCTCATTTTGAGAATTTTAATGATAGCCTCCTGAAAAAAAAACAGTCGCATGTAACAACACTACTGCAACATGTATTTATTATAATTACCTGGACTCTCAATATTCTCAGCTGCACGATCGACTGGTTATCTTCTTCCTTGCTTCGTTCCGTCGATAACTGCAGTCTTCCAATGAGATTGATTTTCCCCCTCTTCTGTAATTTTCCGTTTTTCCTGAAACCAATAGCAGTTTTTACATGAAACCAACGAGAAAAATTAAAAATCACTTATGCCATCAACTTACACAATGGCAAACTCCTGGTTGACCCAAAACTTAGTGTCGTAATTGAAGTCCTTGGGACTGTGTCCGACAGGAGACATGTTGAGCAGCTGTCTCTTGAGTTTCGGGAATTGGCAGAGTGACCAAAGAGTCCTCCTGAGTTCCGGGTCCGGCAATTCCGTCGCCAAACGAAGATTGTCGTACGAAATTTTCTCCAATGGCCTTTGGTTCCAAGCGAAAAGCACGGCCATTTGGAAAGTCGTCACGTCAACGTCGAATTTTCCGACTGGGTTGCAGAAGGTGATCTGGAAGCCAACAGGTTCGTTTAAGTTACAATTAAAGCATAAACAGTTTTTAAAACTTGACCAGCTTACAGTGCCGTTGGACATGTGGTGGTACCACTGGAGCTTACGACCACTGTGCTTCTTCTTGTAGAACTCTTCGACTTCGGGGATGTAATCTTCCAACTGCAGTGGCAAACTGACCGTTACTCTTTCGCTTCCTCGGGCCCAAGCTCCGGCATTCAATATCTGGGCAGAGTTTTCAACATTTTTTTAAACTTTCAAGATCTATATATATCTATTTCGCCATAACCAAATATACATATCTTAATAGTTAACATTTCTTCTCTCAGTGTATGTAAGGAAAAAGGAGTATGATATTATCTTAGAATATAAGTTATCGTGTTACTGGCTACATCGACTTGTCATTAAATTAACCGGTTTCCATTCACCACGGCATTCAGATATAAGAAATTATTATAAATACAAGAATATTCATACTTTGATATTGATGCTGTCCGCAATGACGGCTCGACATTGTTCTTTGAACTGCTGATTCAAATCCTGAGAGACTTTAATATCCTGAAACATCCTGGCTAATTTGTTGACATAATCCGCGGGCATGCCGACTTCTCTGAGCCACTCGACCATGTTCTCCTCCTTCTCCGAGTCGGCGGAAGTGTCCAATATGAGGCGCCGCGTCAAATGCGCTTTGTGGTACCTCATGAAGACGTCCTTGTTCTGCACGTACTTGAGCACCAATAGCTGTGAACATCGTTTTGACGATAAAGTATGAAATGAGGTTCGATTTAAAAAAAAGGAAGACTCACGACGTCGCGCAATTTGCTTTCTATCTCGTCGGAAGTGAGTTTTTTGCTGAGAGGCGTTTTCCTAAGTAACATATCACAGTAATTGGCTAGAAGTTCGGGGCACTTGGACTCGGGTGAACTGTTGTTGTTGTTGTTTATGGGTTTGTAGGAATTGCATGTCAGTGGAGGTTGTTGTGGTTGCTGTTGTTGGGCGGCGACAGTGGCGCCGAGGGCCTGTCTCGCAGGGAGTTCGAGCCTGAAAACAGTAGCGTCATTGACGACAAGTTTATACGCCTTGTCGCGAGCCGTTAGAAAGCGTGGATCGTCGTCGAAAGCTTCCTTGACGAGGGTGGAAAAGCGTCGAAAGAGGTCGAGAAGCCTCTCGACGTATTTCTCGGAGTCCTGGGTGATGACGTCGACTGCAGCCATCATGTCAGCCAGGCCTGCGCTCGCTATGTGCTCTTCCAAGTCCCGCAGCATCGGGTTCACTCCTTCAGCTACTCGATCCATCAGTTTCAACATCAACCGCAACTCTGTCAAGAAAATAATGCAATTTTCCGGAATTGAGTAAACGCTATAAGATACAAATTAATGAAACGAACTGTCGGTTTCGTGATGCTGTATCATCGCAGGACACTCAGCGAGAATGGCAGGCTTGAAAGTCGCTACGAGCACGCGTACGCAGCACTCTGTGAGCAATTGCACGCTCTGACTGTTGGGTTCCAGGTATTTCTGGGCCCTCAGCTCCTCCTCCCGTAACTTTGCCTCAGCGTACTTCATGTACTGCTCGACGCCATACGACGACAACTGCTCCGGTGCTTTCACCCAGTAAAAGGCTTCGGTGGCCTCGATGTACGCGGCTTCAAAATTTTCCCGGTAGATCTCAAGTTTGTCCATTGGGTTCGAGCAGAGATTCACTGTTTTAATGGTTATCGGTTAATTACTGCTCGCATATTAATTAGACTATCAAGGTGACGAGTTATTTCCAGAAACAGAATTCCCGGAGATTTCCCGGGTGATTTTCTTACATTATTTGTAATGAATATTTTATAGAGAAAAAAAACCATAATTGTAACGAAAAACACTGTACGTGATTATTTATGGATATTTTTTTATTGAATAAATTTTGTGTTTTTCGTTTATTGTTTATTATTTTATTGTACAAATTTAGAGTTTTTTTGAGGAAATAGTCTCTGTAGATTGTGAGTATTTTATGGATTCCGAGTGTTTTTTGTATTTTTATAAATTGCAAAGATTTTTAGAATTTTATGCTTCGAATCTAAAGTTTACGGGATTTTTGATATTTTCGTAGATTTTTTTAGAAAATAATTTCTACATAGAATTTTAGTACATCATACATTTCTATTATTATCAGTCTTGAGTATTTTTCAGCATTTATGAATTTTTCTAGCAATTTGTAGGATTTTTATAGATTTCTGATATTATTGTGGATGACTAAATTTTCAGAATTTGATGCTCCTAACTTTCAAGTTTCATAGATTTCTAGCACTTTCAGTATTTTTTGCATTATTTCAATATTTCTAAGATTCAAAAAATTTTCTGATATTTTCATGGATTCCTGTGAAGATTTTTAGAATCAGATGCTCTAGAATTTCAAGTTGTTTAGATTTTTAGTAATTTATGGATTTTCAAGAAAGTATTACCAACATAGATTTTGATTGTTTATAAATTTCTTCGTATTAATCAAATTTTTTTGTTCATTTGTGGATCGCTATTTAGATTTCTAGAATTTGACACTCTCGAATTCAAAGATTATATTTCATATACATGAAAAGATTAAAAAAAAAAGTTTATGAATCAATTTGGAGAACTTTCCGGTATTAAAATGAATTAATGTATAATTTTCTAGAATTCAATGCTTTCCCATTCAAAATTTTATATATTTCTATTACTTTCAGTATTTTTAGTATTATTTTAATATTTAAACGATTTAAAGGATTTTCTGATATTTTCTTGCATTTTTCTGTAAAGATTTTTAGAAGCAAATGCTCTAGGATTTCAAGTTATCTAGATTTTTAGTAATTTATGGATTTTCAAGAAAGCCTTACCGACATGGAATTTTAGTGTTTATAAATTTCTGGTATTTTCCGTATTTTTCCGTATTTATCAAATTTTTTTCTTCATCTGTGTATAGCTATTTAAATTTGTGGAATTTGATACTCTCGAATTCAAAGTAAGTTATCTTTTATACATATGAAAGGAAATGAAAAAAAAAACAGTTTATCAATCAATTTCGAGAACTTTCCGGTATTTAAACCGGTATTACTGTATAGATTTCTAGAATTCAATGCTTTCTTATTCAAAATTTCATAGATTTCTATTACTTTCAGTATTTTTAATATTATTTCAATATCAAAACGATTCAAAGGATTTTCTGATATTTTCGTGGATTTCTGTATCGATTTTCAGAATCAGATACTCTAGGATTTCTAGATATATAGATTTTTAATAATTTACGGATTTTCTAAGGAGTTTTATCAACATAGAGTTTAGATGTTTATAAATTTCTAGTATTTTTCCTACTTTTTCATATCTATCAAATTTTTTCGTTCATCCGTGGATCGCTATTTAGATATCTGGAATTTGATACTCTCGAAATCAAAGTAAATTATATTCGACGAATATGAAAGGATTTTTCAAAAAACTGTTTATTCATCAATTTGGAGAACTTTCTCGTATTTAAATGAATCACTGTATATATTTCTAGAATACAATGCTTTTGTATTCAAAATTTTATAAAACTGAGTAGAATATTTCAAAGATATCTGGTATTTATTAGAGGTGTGCGGGATAAAGAATTTCACGGGTCGGGATGGGTCGGGAAATCCCGAAAATATCAGGAAATCCCGAAAAATCCGACAAATCTTTGAAAAGTTCAGGGAACCCCGAAAAATTTGGAAAATTTGAGTAGTCACGAGAATTTTCAGGAATATTGATAGTTTCGAAAATCCTGAGAAGTTTGGGAATCTAGAGAATTCACGAATTCAGAAAAATCCAGTAATTCCGATAACTCCTCAACTATAGAAATTTTCGGATTGTAGAGTACTTAAATATCTATTAGTACAAAAAGTCGAGAATCGAAAAAACCTAATTA
>JAPYZL010089562.1:0-22571 GCA_030522825.1 Platygaster orseoliae
ACAGCTCACTGCATTTCGCTCAGCCGAGTGCAGGTAAAAAGTAGAGGGGGAAATTTCGAGGAGGCAGCCTCCTCAATCTGGTCACCCAGCTGTAGGGTTACATCGAGTTGTCAATTCGACAAAGTCTGATAATATAGAATATTTTTGCTTAGTTCTATTTACTGGCGATTTCAGAATTATTAACTGTTATTGTTTATAACAAACTTTATCGAGCTAACAAAAAAAACTTTTGTTGCACAATGTGTTTGGCTACATTTCGATAAAAGGCTCACATAATTCTTCAAAACGGTTACTCCTTATAATTCACAGTAGAGAAAATTTTTCCAATTTGTATGCTATACCTTGTATATATATACTGTATATGTATAGTATATAAAAACTGTTTACTTAAGAGCCCCGATCTGTCTTTCTACTACTGTACACCAATCATTCTCAAAAAAGAAAAAACTTTATAGTGGTGGTCAACCCTTTGACATATTGAGTGTTTGATGTTCAGGTTGAGGATAAATCACTCGCTTAGTATTTACTCCACTGATCTCAAATAATTACTGGATCGGTAGTGGTCTAGAAGTGGGGATAAAACTTTGAACGTTGCCCATATTTATCGGCTTAGTTAGTGCAGTGTCCAATCACAATGGCGCACTAATACTGTCAACAGTACGCGTACGTGTAATGCTACACACAAGCGTGCAATTTTTTGGTCGTTTTGATAGTTTTGATATCAAATTGAAGTGAAACTAATTGAAAGTATGAAGCAAGTTAATATTTATGTTTCATAAAAACAGTTTGTTACTGCATATTTTTAGTTGTATTATTAATGAATACTCTGAATATTTTATATACATCGTATTTTACTCAGAATTATTAACTATGTCATTTTTAATAAAAAAACGACTCAGTTAATTTTTTTATTCAGGAATTTTATATGATATAAACTTTGAAACCCTCGTTTTACCGGTTTTTTTTACAACAGTGAAGTATTTTTGAACCACTTCGGTATATTTTGATACGAAAAACCTTAAATATTACTTCATAACATTTATTTGCACCATGTTTTCTTTATTTTTGATTTGCTCATTCAAATCTTTACCGCATAAAAGTTGGGTCTACTGCGCATGCCACTGCAACACCCTGGCAAGATGGCTGACGGTCGAATCCGCCACGAGGCCAAGAGTGGGAGGACGGTATCCCCGATCCAGTGATTATTTTATGTCAGTGATTTACTCTTAATATTCAACATTTGACTCTGATTTTAAGTGTCCTTGAGGTAGGATGGTTTAACAGTAGAATTTGTAGTTTAATGTGGAACTTTGTATTTTTTTCTTATCTGAATGTGTGGTAAAATTTATAGTCTGTATTTTAATATGGACTTAGACAACTAATATGCACAATGTCAATACCCAAAAGAAATATTGCTGAAGAATTTCGTGAAATAAGATTGATTTAGGGAGTTATTAACAATTTTTGCCACAAAATTTGAATCTGACATTTGAATGTTCTTTTTGAAAATGCATTTTTATTTTCCACACGAGAAAAAACTTCACCACGTTCGTACGGTAAAAACATCGAATTTTTGACACGATTCACAGATTTATTCCTATCAGTCATTTCGCAAAGCAAATGCTATCTAAATGAAAAGGAAGAAACAGAATTCAAATTATATTTAGGAATGTGCTAGGTTCATGGATTTTTAATGCTAAGATTATTTTTTCTTGAGTAAATGTCAGTAATTTTTAACTTTCTTGAGTTATTTCAGTCAGTCGTTGATCGTACATGTAGAGTCATGGCTAAAAAATTTTTTCTCGTGCAGTTTTTGTAATGAAACTAAATGACGAATCGTTTCGTTAAGCCTGGTTTCGAATATTAATCAATGCAGTAGTTTTGTTCCGAATTCTGAAAACCACTAAAAAAAAAAGGAAATCATTTTCAAATTATACATTTGTATATCACTGAAGAGAATGGTAAGTGACTTTTGTAGAAAATTTTTTAAGAATACTGTTGTAGAAGTAATGTTCTTTAAATTGGAATGTTTAGAATTTTTGAAAATTCGAAAAGTAGCATGCAAACAAGGACAAAATTATGAAAAATAAAAAATCGTGAAGTAACCAAACTAAGTATTCAGATCATCTATATTCTACATATAGCATATCTTCGTATTTAATGTGATGAAAATAGATATAATCAATTAAAATTCATCCATCGCGTAAAGATATTTCAATTAATAATAGTGGAAAAATCTAGAACTTTCATACATCATGAGCAGGAAAGGAAAAATCTTAAATTTATTTAGATTTACGAGTTATGTTCCTAAAACCATGTGTGATTAAACTGTGCATTCCAAGGATTTTTGCATCATAAAACAAGCTAGACTCACGTCAAAAATTTCCACGCTCTAAAAACCGAAATTCCGAATTTCCACCTTACGTATGTACGTCGAAAAGTTCAACTTGGTATGGAAAAAAATAATGACAATTATTCAAATGATTTGGAAAATTTTAGCGAATATTTAGCAATAAGCAATAGGTAATATCTTCTACTCCCCCCCTCCTCCTAACAAAAAAACCGGTAATTGAAAGATTGAGTGTTGAAAAAAACTTTTAGTATATTTTGTTATAAAAAATGAAATTTTCCCCAAAATATTACAAACGTAAACTTGATGTTAAGTGTTAAATTCAATATTTGCTTCAAAGTCTCTCTCTTAAGTACACATGGTTCATTTGTATGCCCAAAGTAGTTTTACTTAAGTGACATGCCGCTGAGTGAAACCGATTTCACAGTGAACTTATGAAGCATCATTTACATGGAAATAATGTATTCTCAAACATTCAACTAGTTTAAATTAAAAAAAAATTTTTTTCAACAATATGTTGACACTTTCTTTCTTCCACTTACAAACCAAGCCAATTCTTTTTAACTTAGTACATTCTTTTGAAATTGCAGTCATAACCTCGTTGGTTACAAAACAATCCATGTCGTTTAAATGTAGTTCAATCAAGTTTTTAAACTGTGCGACCACTGTCATCTCTTGAAAAGTCCACAACTCATTTGCGAAATGAAATGGTCCTACATATAAGTTTTCCAGATTGTGGTGCACTAGTTTTGGGAAGAGTGATCTAGTTTCATCAAATTCTTCGCGCAACTCATATTCTTCTAAATTAAACGTTTCATACAGCATTTCCTGTGCAATAAACTTTTTGCCTATGAACAAGAATTGTTACGATCGTAAAATACAGATGTTAGATTTTATGGAAAAACCAAGTCATCAAATAAATCTTATAAGATTAGTTGAGATTTTTTGCACAAAGCCTATTTTTTCTTGTATAGCATACATAGTAGCAAGTGGGTTGAAGTTTTGTATTTCATCGATATCCAAACTATACAAATACTAAGTCATTTTTGAAAAAAAATGATATGATCACCTGAAGATTGAAATGATATTCTGCAATAGACTTACTGGACAATCGACTACCTCTTGTTTTGTAGAACGGTAAACCAATAAATTTTTATTCAACTTTGGAAAACTTTCTAATGCCTCTGATAATTGTATATATTCATGTTCCATCAAGTCTGAGACATGAAACAAAATGCTCTCCAGTTTTTCATTGACTGCAATTAGTTGGCGAAATTCGATCTGCATTGGACGAGCCAAAAGCAGTTCAAGCTATCTCAAATTATTAGGGTAAAGTGCCATATTCCGCACCCCGTAAGCATCTTTGTTCATAACATTGTTAAAAATAAACGAATTACTTTGAAAAAATTCGTGATTATTGTCAGAAGGGTTAGGAATAAGTTTTTGGCAATAAATCATAAAAACCTAATATCATGTTTGCAAAAAAAAAAAAATTCAAAAATGTTCATTTTTCGGTTTTTGAAATTTAGGTTCCTAATTCCGCACCCCCTCTTAAAATCATAAAAAATAAGTCAATATTTTTTCTGTCAACCGCAAATCATTAAGAACTGTCTATTTATTCACAATAACTTGTTTTTTCCAGGGTTCTTAAACTTATTTCAGGGTGTCTATCGACAAAGCAGCTAAACTATTTTTTCCTAGCTTTCTTGGTTTTTTCGCAAAAAGGATGAGGAAATCCGTTTTTTATGCACGAGTCATATGCTTTTTGAGCTGAATCAGATGCTGTATGGCTATAAAAAAAATTTTTTTTTCAATGTCTAAGCAATTCCGCACCCGGGTGCGGAATTAGGCCATTACTAGGGGTGCGGAATTAGGGCACTACTAGGGGTGTGGAATATGGCACAACTTATATTTATAAACAAAGCCACATTTCATAACCTGAAATCTATTCACGGTAGCAGTGACATTGGTATAATGTATAGTAAGAATTACTCTTTATGTTTATGTAGACGAAGTGAAAATTGTACTCAGCTTCTTGAAAATATCGATCGATTAAGTGTCCTGCTCCACTACAGTGGCGAACTCAAAAAAACAAAAACACTGAAATTTTCCAAAATGATCTTCTGAAACGCAGAAAAATGATTGCTGGCTGAGTTATTACTTCAGCGCTCAAAGATAAAATGGTTCATTGTAGATGGTAGCACTCCATATTCCAGATAAGCTGGGGTGCGGAATTAGAAGAGGGTGCGGAGTTAGGCACTTTACCCTACAGTGGTCAATTGCACCCTGTAAAAAAGTTTCAAGATCCCAGCCAGAATTAATCAAAATTTCGGTATCATTAAGAACAACTGAGAACTGTTTTGAAGGGCAGGGATCCAGATCGAGTATCAATGTTCTCGAGTTTTTTCCACTTTTTTGGAGTATTTTCAAAATATCAGTAAAAGTAATGATCTGTGAAAGTTGTTATTCAAATTATGTAAAAAGACTGTATGCTATTATTATCTACTCCGTATTATATGTAAATTATGCAACAATGTTTCAGATCCTTTCAAGTAATAGATTGCAAAATTTTTCCTGTCTGTATCTTATAGAAATAAAATTTTCAAAAATCACTATCATCATTAAGAACCATGGGTAAGAAAGTTTGTTTCCTTTGAGAGAAAATTTGAGATAAATATTTTAAATACCATAAGAACATGTAATTGCATGTTTGATTTTGAAGATTTTACGCTTAACTAGAATAGCTTTTCCTGTCAAAAATAAAAGGAGTCATGAAAATTAACATTCCAGAGATATTCCTAGTTTAGTTTTATTGAATACTTAGCAAAGAATGAAAGTTTTTTGTTTCCTGAATATTTACTTTGAACATATTACAATTTCACAAAAATGAGCCACAAATTTCAAAGTTCACGCAACGAACTTTTTATACTTTATTATTCGGGATATTGTGAGTTGCGAAGATATAAATGATCGTACATAAGATCATTGTTATCTTAACAAAATAATCCCAAAAAAGATCCCTGAAAGCTCTGATATACAGCTTAGCAATAAATTTCTTATCATCAATAAGTCTTATTTCGAAAAAAGATATTATTCTTTACTTGTAGCGAAAACGTTATTGAAGTTTATTTTACTCATTTCTTTTTTTTTTCAAGGTCAATGTAAAAATTTCCATTCCATGAAAATTAGTAATATATAAACGCACTTTTACGCGTATTATTATTTGCAAATATTTTTGATGATGATAGAAAAACTCTATGGTAAAAACTGTTATGAAAACTAATTTGTAAAAATACTCCGAAAACATCTGGACCTTGAACTGCTTTCTTTACAAGGGAATCTAAATAAACTCTAAGATATATGTGTCAATGGACTGTGATACTTTGTGGTGTAAAAAAAATGAGAAAAAGATTCAGAGCACAGAGTCTATTTTTAAAAATGAAACATTTTAGGGTTCGACAAAATGTATGAAAAAGTTTTTCTATCATTTTTGTTATTACCGAAAAGTATGTAAGCTTTGAGTTATTTTTTAAAATCATATATATACATAATATTTTGAATCATTTCTGTCAAAAAAATCCGGTATTATCCTCACATCAGGAATCAATGAAAAGTGTGGTGAACTAAAATAAAGTTAGATACTTAGTTGTCTTATTAATGTTGTACGAGATTTTTTGCCACGTAAATATTCAACTCAATATGACTGAAAAATCGGTTGTTATGCCATATGCTGATGACACTTTGAAATTTTTTTTTCGAACCTGTTAATTATTTTGATTACTCCTTTGCGTCTAATCAGTGAACATACATCATTTTTTGAATTGCTGTATAATATCGAAAGATTGTGACTTGAAACAGATTGTTACAATACCGTAATAATTAATTAGGTTTTCAATGATACATTTTCAAGAATACTTTTACCAGCACTGACAATATTTTAAGTATTTATTTCTAACATTTTTCAAAAATGCAAATTTAGAAGACAGCTTATTTCCGTATGTGAAAAAAGCTTAAATATGTTGCAATTCTCAATCTCTCGCTGAAATTCAGAAATATTTTTAATATTAAAAAAATCTTAGTCCAGGTCTTTGAATAAATATTTTTACAGTCAAAATATTTCTGTTACTGTTACTGTTCTTAAAAAAAAAGTCCTTAATATTGACTCGTTTTATCGTGAAACCTTAGGTATGTGACAGAATAATAATAAATTATTTGGATTTTTAAAATAGTCCTGCGAAATAATCGAATTTTCAACACAAATCTAATTTCTTCGAAGTTCTTAAAGAAATTATAATTCTGTATAATTCTTGAAATATGCCTGTTGTCTGACGATTATTAAATTACACTGAAAAAATTAGGAAAATGTTGTGCGAGTTTTTTTATTTTCAAGAATCAAATATAATAAACAAACAAGAAAAGTTTCAACAACTTCAAAAATGTTTTGAAATTATGTCAAATTCATTAGATAATCCCATTTAGAAGATAAATAAATTCACTAATATATTATTATAAGACAAATCTAATAAGTACAGTAACATTTTACCAAGCAATTTCACTTTTGTGAATTTTTTCTAACGATTTATTTTTATACACAAGGTGAAAAAATCCTTTTTTTTTCTAATTTCATAAAATTTCACGCCCCCCCCCCCCAATATCCATCAATAAGAGACATATGGAAACATTCCAAATACCTACCTTAACACAATTTATCTAATTTTATACAATATTCTTAGAGCAACATGAAAATATTCTGGAAAACAACTTAAAAATTTAAGAATCAGTGGCATTCTCCTCAAAGAAAAATTTCGATTTCAAAGATATTATTCATGTAATCGTCCGAAAAAAATTTACGAAAATCTGTTGTTTATCCTAAATTTCTCCTCTGATAACTATAACTGTCAAATTAATACATTCTCAATCAAAAAAACGCGAAAATTCGAGCTAAGAGCGCATGCGTGACAGTTGAATGAAGAGCACTATCATGCTCGCATATCAGTTGAGCGCGAGCCATTGACGAGCCGAGTATCGCAATTTTTCCGCGCGACTTTGCCGAATTCCGTGTGCTAATTACTGTTCCGATAAAAATGAAGCCAGAGATAAAAACTCAATGACTTACTCGACAGAAAGACTTGCCAACTGAAGAAGAAATTTCTCATCGCCATGACCAAAAGTAAGAATTCACAATAAACTAAGAAACCATGTAAAGTAACTATTCCGAAAATTCGCGAAATAGTCGGGCGAATGTGCGGAATAAATAGCACCAAGGTGGCTCAAAAGAAATAACGTTTACGTCATTTCCTCTGACTCGGGCTTCTGTTTTACTTACGAAAATAAACCACCAAAGCGCGAAAATGTCAAACAGCTTCGAACTCCTCGAACTGAGCGAGCAATTTTTCCGCTGATAATTTCCCTATATATCAATGATATGACTTGGAACGCCGAGTTATCAGAGTTATTTGAATATTTTAGTACCAAGCAAGCAATGGAAAGAAGCTTTTAAAAAGACGTTTTCAATTCAAATTTTTCGCGTCACTTCCAGTCACTTGCAAATTCCACGTTCATGGTCAAGAGTGAATAATGACACTGATAATTTACTGTGCAAAGTACACACATTTAAGAAGATTGGAAACATATATTTCCGAAAAAATATCGAGAGTTGCAGTATTAAGTAGAATGATTTAATAAGTGATAATTTAAAAAAATATGTATATTTATATATACAGTAAAGTGTACAGGGATGTGGCAATTGTATTTTTCATGAGAGGGGATGAAACCAAATATTAGGGGGTCGATGCGTAAATATGTATATAAATTTTTTAATGTATTAATTTTAGCATCACATTTTTGAAGTATACTTGTGAATTTGAACTTTTATGTTCAAAAATATATTTTATTCCATGTAAAACCATAATATTTCAGTTTTAACGACTATCAATATGTATCTTTTTAGTGTTTGTGCAATTCAAAGGATTCCTCGTACTCATGTGAATTTTTATATGGATTTAGAGAATTTTATGGTCGAAGATTAAATGTTTAATTGATTTTGAGTATTTTTATAGATTTAAAAAAAAATAATACCTGCACATAATTATTTGGAATAGTCATATACCTGCACATACATTTAAGAGGTTTTACGGTATAAAATCAATTGAAGAATTTTTTATTATTCATATTATTTATAAAATGTTGCAGAAGATTTGGTGTTTTTTGATAGATCTCTAGCAAGTTTATAGATTTCCACATGGATTTTATGCACTAGAATTTAAATTTTATCAGATTTTTCGTACATTGATCAATTCTTCAAGAAACATTATCTTGAAAAATATCTTGTACTTTATAGATTTTCATTCTTTTAGTATTCTTCATATTTTTTTTTGTATTTATAAAATTTCATAGCATTTTCTAAGTTTTTTTTAGATATCTATTAGTACTTACATAGAAAAATTTCTTTATATCTTTCTGCAGTTTAATGCAACCCGTGTAAAGTTTGAGAAGTTGAATAATTTCGAAAAAAATTTTCAGAAAACAGTATTTTCATAGATTTCTGAAATTTTAAAGACTTTCAGTACTTTTCTTATATTTATTATTTTTTCAGTACCTACTAATAAAATTGAATACATTCGTTGATATTTCTATGGGTTCCTATAGAGATTTTTAAGTTTGAATACTCTAGGATTAAAAGTTTGACATAGGTATTTTTAGTATTCTCATGAAATTTTGAGAAGATAATATCTGTATAAAATTTTTTTATCTTATATATTTCTAGTTTTTTTTTTCTTTTTATTTTTTACCATTCATATAATTTCGTACAATTTTTTTGTAATCTTATTGATTTTTAATACTTCAATTGATTGTTTGGTAGTTTGAGAATTTCATACTCTAAACTTCAAAGTTTTTTAGTTTTTTCAATAATTCTTTGGAACATAGTATTATTATAGATTTCTAACAAACTGTGAATTTTTTAATAAATATTTTCCAGTCTATACGTTTTCCGCACTTACACATAAAAATATAGAGTATAAGATACTACGACTATTTTAAGTAATAGTATACTGTATACTGAATTTTGCAATACGAAAATTTTAAGTTATACTATACTGTATACTGTATACTATAACTACGATATGAATATTTCAAGTTATATACATAAGACAACTCGGGAGCTACTGTAGTGCGTGAGAGATGCATAGAATGGAAAGTAAATGAAAGGAAGAAGGACGAAAAGATACATGAGAATACATGAGGAGATATTACTCCTTATCTACATATTCCTGCGCGTTTCAGCAGTCTCTATGCCATTCTAGAATCGTCTAGAATCTCCACTTTATCGGTTCCGCACTAACTGACCAAATAGCGTTACTGCGCACCCACTCTATTCCACTCTATTCTGTATGTTCCTTCCTTGTCACTCTCAGCGCTGCACAGCGCTGCACAGCGCGTTTCTCTCTTCGTTGCTCTTAAGGTGACTCGGGACCTGCTGTAGTGCGAGTAAGACGCATAGAATGGGGACTAGCTGAGAGGAAGAAGGACGAAAAGAAAATGACACTCGAGTCGCCTTAATCAATGACAGCTACGGCAGCCAACAAAACATTGAGTGTCAATGTTAGTCAAAACAATTGTCAAATTTTGTCAAATTCGGTAAAATCGGTGGGTGATGTAGTATTTTCGAACGAAATTGATCAGTGTTACATGGAAAGTGTGATATAAGAAATACTACTGAGTGAATAATTTTCAACAATCATGAATGTGAGTACTCCAATAAATTTGTTTATCAGGCAATTTCCGTGTTGTAAATTTTAGAATTGTTCAAGTATGTTCTTTGTTTTAGTAAATGTATTTTTTATTTTGTAATTTTAACTTGATCGCACACAGAAATTGTGGAACTTCTTTTTTTTCATCAAGAACAGGTTGCAAAGCATTTTGCCACTGTTCTTTTACTTCCGATTTCTGCGTTATAGTGGCGCAAAAAATTGGAATATTATTTTATTTCTCGTTGTTTTTACTGTGAAATGTCATAAGCAACTTTCAAGTAGTAATAAATTAACATTTTATATATCAATTAAAATAATTTTATTTAAAAATATTATCAGACGCATGTTATTTTTGGTCATAAGCAATGAATAAAATGATTGTTATATATTTTACCGATTTCACTGAAAACATCTTCAACGGCAAAAATATATTTTAAATTACCGCTGGGATTTTGAAAAAACTTCGCAAAACTCCGGGTACACATTTTTTTACACAACCCTTCACGGCACACACGCGAGTACGCATTTTTAATTATTTTTTTGCTAAACGAATTTCCACCACCTCTCTACAAACAACACGTGCAACGACATGTGAGAATCGTGGTGGAGATGCGCAGTAACGCTATTTGGTCGGTTAGCGCGGATCCCGAAAAACGGGTCGATATAGAAGGGAATCGGTCCCGTGTATACCAGCCGAGTTATATCTTCTTATATACTCTTCTTACAATTAGTTATGTACTATAGTGCAGGGGCGGATCCAGAAAATTTTTTCGGAGGGGGTTGGGGTTTTCAGAATTTTATTTTTCGGCTTCTAAAAAAAAGGTCATCAAACTCTCACATTTGATTTCGTAAGTAACAAGAAAAATTTTCGAGGGGTGGGGCTTGAACCCCCCTCCCTCTGGATTCGCGCCTGCTATACTGTATACTAAAATTTACTATATTTAAAGTTTATATTCTAAAAAAAGTCGTAGATTTTTCTCTCAGTTTATGCATATTTCTAAACTTTTTCAGATTTTTTCAGATTTTTGTAAAATTTAGAAAAAAAGTTACTCACCTCCCCAAAAACAACGTTTCTCAAACTAAAAGTCATTAGTTTGAACAGGACTCAGTGGTTTAATAACATTTTTCCTAGTCTCAGAAATATTTAGAATTTCAGACATACGTTCATTGCGTTTATTCAAATAAATTTTGAGTTCTTCTTTAATTTATGTGACTGCCATTTTCAAGCTCATTGTCAGTCTACACATTCAAATCGTAATAGTTGTCACGTTGAAAACAATAAAAACATTTGACGAAGTTTATAACAAAAAAATTTATGTAACAATGAGTTTACTACCCCCCCAAGTTACGAAGTTCTTGAAAATGTGCAATAATAATGTGCATACATGACTGACACCATGCCACAGTTTCAAGTTTCTCTCAAAGGGAAAAACAAGTAGAACAGTGAATTTACAAAACTGATTCGTGGGAAATAATTTTTCGTCAAGACCATTATCAGATTTAGCATGCGATATTGGTGAACTTTTTTCCGTGCTATTTAAATATTGCTCGTTGTTCTGCGAGACTAGAGTTTTTTTTCTTTTTTCGAGCAGCTCTCGTTTGGTCGGAAAACTTCTTATCGCGCGTTTCAGTTCGTAAAAGTCAACTTTATGCTTTTCAATGTTCACGGGCCTGACGCATTTAATGAGGCGCTTAGTGCTTACAATGCGGAGCCGGATGCCCATACGTGCAATCGGTACTCCGCATATGTGATTATTGTTTCTATGTGTCATCTATTAACGGCTATCCGAGTGTCGAGAAATCGATGCGTTTCCGTAATTTCATGGCTCTATATGACTGCAACGGTACTTGGGGTGGAAATTCCGGAAAAGCATTTTCCAGGAGATTTTGCGAAAATAATACGTTCCTTTACTTTAGGCGTTTTTGCGTGATTGGTGGAATTTAGAGAAACTGTTTTCGTTTAAACATTTAACATGAATTGATTTATTGATTTTTAAAATACTTACTTGTGACAAAAATTCACTTTTTTCAGTATATTTCGTACTGATTTAATATACTTTATTTCCACTTTGTGCAGAAATAATACCAAAGTTCAGTGATGTAGAAAAAGAAAATTTTTTATATAAAGAATACTCTACCTTTTTCAAAAAATTCACTATTTTCCACTTTTACATGCACAAAATATCATTTCACCTAGCAGAACTAAAAAATCAACTTTTATCAAATGATTACTGAACCAAATCTTGCTGTTCTTCACTTCCGGTTCGAAAAATAAACTGAATAATAGAAGTTTGATGACATGGAACTGACCTTTATCCTACGATATGCAATCATGTGTGCCAGTAAAATTATCATTATCTGTCGTTTGGAAGCAATGGCAATGAAAGTGGAAGAAATCAAATATTGTAGTACATTTTTCACGAGTTTGAGGGTCGTAGCAGAGAACCATAATCACACGAGTGGGGAAATGATTTTACGTTCGAGTAATTTACGATATTTTACAGTATGAGTACGATAATGACGCTATAACTATACTAGGACTATAAAAAAATTTATTGTTATAAGTTCTGGAGTATTTTACGTAATGGTAGAGTACTAAGTAATAAATTCTAAACAATAGGTGAACGAACTCAAACGTACTAATAAAATTAGTTGGCTGAAAGGTAAAGTCTGAAATTCGCGTGTCTCGCGAGAAATCCTATTTATAGTTGACATCAAATTTAATGCTGGTCTTTATTGGATTTAAGGCGTGACAAAAATTCCAGACGTAAGTTAACTTAGTTTGAGGTACAGAGGAATTTAAGTCTATGTAATTAACACTGGAATTATTATTGTTTGTCGTTGGTAGCAATAGTGATTCAGAAATTTTAGTTTCCGAAATTTGACTGCTAGAGATGTTATTTATTCTTTTCTCTCTGTTAAAAAAATTGAGTTGAATTGTTTATAAATTCAAATAATATTTTCCAAAATAAGTTGTTTTTTAGAAATGTATAGTAAAATTTTTTCAATATAGTAATTGAAGAATTTTTTCTGAAAAAATTGAGGACATTTGTGAATTTTAAAGGCATATTTCTTTTCATCAAATTGGATACAAAATTTTGCATACTATTTTTATGTAAATGAACATGAGATATTTTTCACAAATTTTAATTATTTTGAAATTATAAATGCAATAGAAGCAATTATGATAATAATAGCTCTCTAATTACAGCTTTTTAAACTCTTATGAAATTTTCATGGAATCTCTTATGAAATCGTCGAATTCCTTATAAAATTATCTGTTCTTATACAAACATTCTAAGAAATTTTTTCATACAATTTCCATAAAGTTTCGCTAAATTTTATGCATTTCTTGAAAATAAATGTTTATAGGGAAATATACATAACTTTGTTCATAAAGATTTTATAGAGCGCTAATAGCTTTATAAAAGTTAAATAAAATGTATTCATAAAAACTGATTATTTCATTAGAAATTTTATGAAAGTTGGAAGAAAATGGGTAAATATACTCGTAATTCAAAATGTTGTAGCATGAAGAATATCCTTGTAAAAAATCAAAAAACAACGCATTATTTACAGATAGTTCTCATCATTCATAAATTTTCGAGACGTCTCAATAAACTTTTCAAGAATTTTGTCTTTAGTCGAATCAATTTGGTGATAAATTTTTAAAAATGCAAAAACTTTGAGATGCTCTTATTCCATTATGTTCATTAGCCAATCACATTGAGTGCGAATTGTATAATTAAAAAAAAAAAAAGTTATTTTTTTTCCAATTATATATTTTCGTACTATCTAAAATATGTATAAAAAATAAAATATAATCAAATAATATAAATAAAAAATAATAGGAACATAAGAAATAAAATATTAATCAATAAAATAAAATGTAAATTAAATATGCACATAATTTATTATCTTCCATTAAAAGCAAAAATATTCTTGACCCTCACCTTTTTTTCAAATTTCTATAATCTGTGCAATCATGAAAACGTCTTTTTTTAAATTTAGTGTAAATGTAAGTTCCAATTCAACTCAAGTGTCAAATAACTTTTGAATGATTTCGGTTTTATGGTAGATACACTTGAAAGTGTCTTCAAAATTACTCGACTTGGGTGAATTTTGGAAAAATTCAATTTTTTCCATACACATACATTCACTTTCACAAAACTAATAGTCGTTTTTGTACTTTTGCCAATTTTGACTAGACTGAAAGTTTCCTTCCGAGCCGGAGACGAGGGATAAAATCGTCCTCGCCGAAGGAATTTTCCATAACAATAGATTCGAAATCACTCAACAACATTACTTTTGAGGTTAAAGTGATAAAAAAAAAGTAGAGCCCTATTAAGTAACCCAAGAACTTTTCCAGGTGTTCTACATAACTGCCACAACATTAAAAAAAAACTAGACCAAATCGTATCAGTCAACACAAATTCGAAAATCTGCGTGAAAAGTAACGGTGGAAAGCGATAAACTAAAAAAACGACACTATCGATTTTCCCAAAAGTAGGCTAATAATGTTTTCCCGCTGCCGGCGAACGAGCCGGCATACGAGAAATATTTCGTAAATACGGTGATTTGGGGCGCGAAGATGAATGAGATGAAGAAAGCAATTTTATGCTCTCGAATTGTAGGGTCTGAATGGTAATTTCGTCGCACGCAAGGTTCTCATCGCGGAATTACAAGCGGCTGCGAAACCTCTGCTGGAGATCTGCAATTCCGAAGTCAGGGACAAGGTAGAATCCGCGGTGAATGAAGCTGTCAAGACTTGGGAGGACACCAAAGCTGGATTGGATGCGCTTTGCAACAAATATCAGCGAGCTGTTCGTATTTGGCAGCAATACAAGGACGCGAGTGCAGCTGTAAAAGCTTGGGCCGATACGCAAATGGGGAGCGTGGCGAATTTGCCTCCGGAAGAAGCCCTCAAACAAGTCAAAGTGAGTCTATTTTCGTTGATTGGTGTACTCTCTCAGTTTGAATGAGTGAAATTTTTACGAATTCAATTAGTAGGTGAGTGATTCACCATCGAATTAGTGGAGTTCCAGAAGTTAGCTGAAGAAATAGTTAAATTCTACTTCATGAATTTGTGATTTATAAGTTTACCTTTCAATTAGTGAAATTTTTGAAACGATTAAACAATCAGTGAATTTATTACTTGACATTTTCACTAACCACATTAGTAGTTTCCTCCTACCACCATTAGGGTGGTAGGATCTATCATTTTTGAAAAATCAATTATTTTTTTCTATTTATTTTCATATTTTAAAACATTACAACAAATTTGTGTAAAATTTTTTAAGTCAAGATAAGTCAGTGTGAGTTGAAAAAATTAATTGTTTCCTTCGTTTTTATAGAGTAGAAACTTCAAACGCGTTTTTCTCGAAAGCACATTTTTCAAGTCCGTGGACATTGTCATTTAAAAACTACCTCACCGATTCGTTTCAAATTTTGTACATATTTTCTACATATAAAAAAACCGAACCGCAAGGTTTCTTTTTTTTTTACTTTGGGGAGATTTTAGAGCTACAAAATGGCGGATTTTTTTGTGAAAAATCGTAATTTTGACTTGCAACAACCAAAAAAATTTCAAAAATTTTTTTAAAATGTAAATAAAAACGTAAGGGTCTAGAAAAACATGTAATATAAATACATATGTTGCTTTGATTTTTTGACTTCGCATAATTCTGCGCTGAGATACAGTGTCCACCGTAAATCAAGATTTCTACAAGGCATCCTCGAAAAAGCACCTTCACCGGCTTATTTCTCAATATTTTTCTGAAAAAATTACAAAATATTGTTTGAATAATGTTTTGTATAATGAAAAAAATTGAAGTAATTTTTTCTTTTACTTTTTAAACAAACAAAACTTACTAATTTAACTAGTAAGCTAAAATCACTATTTCCATTAGTGGTTTTTCACTATTCTTTAGTGACTCATTTTTTTCTTTTTCTATTATTGAAATTCCACTAATAATTAGTAGTTTTCTTCTAATTCAAATCGAGAGAGTACATGATGCTTTCCATTTCAATTCAACCGCTGTTTTTGAGACATGATTTTAATTGTCAGAGAAAGAATATAGTTGCCACTTGATCGAAATAATGAATTTTTTTTTTTAATGCAACAATAGTCTATTACATTACTAGGACGATATTTTACAGTACGAGTACGGTAATAGCGTTTTACTGTAAAACTATACGATTATGACAAATTATGACACTATGACTGTACTAGTACTGTAAAATTCTTCTATAAAAATAGAACTCAGCTTCGCCTCGGACCACAACTCTCACTTTTTGTGAAAAATGATTTTATCGTCCTATTAATGTAATATACAGTTTCGGATTTTCAGTAGATTTGATTTTAACGGTAATAGTTGATATTTTCCTTGTATAATGAGTTATGATTTTTTTTATAGATTCTCATTGTCCAATCATTGTACAGGCAGATATCCAATTCTTATAAACTAGTTTTGAATTATCTCTATAAAGAAAGAGGAAAAAATTTTTTAAAATTGAATAACTCTAAAAGTGTCTCTTTTTCTATCAAATTATTTATACATAAAGAAGATTATTATTTCTTTAATTCTATGGGATTTCTCTGAAATAAAATTTTGTGTTTAAGAGTTGTTTTTTCGAAAAAAATTATTTATCTCTACATCGAATACTGAAGTATCTCTTATTTTTGCGATGTCAACAATTTTTCTGTTCCGTGTCTTGAAAACCCAATTAATGTTTACAAAGACAATATTTATAAAATTTGAATCAAATCAGATGATCTGAAAGTTTCATTCGAAAATATACTTTTTTTTTGTGTATTTTGCAATCAAAATCAAAACTTTTGAAGAAATGCATATGAATTTCTGATATTAAACATAGTTTCTGTAGATGATACCAAGTTCGAAATTTTGTTATTCAGATTTCACAATTGAGCCCCTGGATGCAATAACTCACCGAGCGCTTGAAAACGGGTAAAAGTATTGTCCGCTCGGTGACGTTAAGAGTCAAAATCAAAAGTCCGAAATTAGAAAAATGAAAAATACCACTCGATAGCTTTTGAAAAATGAATGCATTTACTTCTTTAAACTTTTATCGTAAACATTAAAGTTTTCGTTAAAAAAAATAAAAACTGGTTATTTTTCAATCGAAAAATCGATGTTTTTTGAAACTTAAATCACCGCTGAACTGTCATTTTTTAAGATATCAACATAATTTTTATTAACTTTTGTTCAGGAAGGTCTAGCGATGAATATAGTACCAAAAAATTTATAAAAAGTTGATCATAATTGAATGTTTTTTTTATTCGAATGAAAAACCATGTTTTTCTACGTTCGCGTTGAAAATGTATCGAGGGAATTTTCGATTTCAACGAGGTATTCGCGCTTGTCATAATCTTAAGTGTATCGTCGAACTTTTTGGAAAGTTTTAACCCTCTAAAACTATTCTTTATATAAAATCCAGCTAGTTGAACACAAACGCGCTGCGCGATGTGATGAATTTTGCGCGCGCGAGCTCCGTAGTCGGTCGTACTAGCGAAAAATCCATCACATCGCGCTGCGCATTTGTGTTCAACTAGCTGGATTTTATATAAAGAATAGTTTTAGAGGGCTAAAACTTTCCAAAAAGTTCGACGATACACTTAAGATTATGACAAGCGCGAATACCTCGTTGAAATCGAAAATTCCCTCGATACATTTTCAACGCGAACATAGAAAAACATGGTTTTTCATTCGGATTAAAAAAACATTCAATTATGATCAACTTTTTATAAATTTTTTGGTACTGTATTCATCACTAGACCTTCCTCAACAAAAGTTAACAAAAATTATGTTGATATCTTGAAAAATGACTGTTTGGCGGCGATTTAAGTTTTAAAAAACATCGATTTTTCGATTGAAAAATAACCAGTTTTTATTTTTTTTAACGAAAACTTTAATGTTTACGATAAAAGTTCAAAGGAGTAAATGCATTCATTTTTCAAAAGCTATCGAGTGGTATTTTTCATTTTTCTAATTTCGGACTTTTGATTTTGACTCTTAACGTCACCGCGCGGACAATACTTTCACCCGTTTTCAAGCGCTCGGCGAGTTATTGCATCCAGGGGCTCAATTGTTATCATTTCAACCCTACGAGCACTTACTATTTGTTCATATGTTTCACTACATTCATTCATAAAAGAGAGAAAACTCGTAATCTTTTAACTGAAATTTAAAAAAAATTTGATTCTCGACTATGCATCATGTACTCAAACTTTGTCGAATTTCAGAAATTTATATACATTTTTTAAAAATTATAAATTTTCATGTTAAACATGCATATGTTTATTTTCGAATTGAAAAATCATTCAATTAGTTTCATTTGTTTATATTATCCGATTTAACTTAAATTTCGCAAAAAATGATTTTTTTAAACCTTCATTTATTTTTTGAGACCAGTATTAAGGAAAATTTTAGTCGAAGGAAATATCACTGAATGGAAGTACCGATAATATTTTTCTCGTACACGAAATTTAAGAAGTAATAAAAATACACTTTTTGAACAGTTCGATTCTGAAAAAGTTTTGCACTATTTGTTCATAAATACGTCAAAATTTTTTTTGTTAACGTTAGACAGTTGTCAATACAATAGTTAAAGAGTTAAACTCATATCAGACATTTTAAATGTAAAATTGTCAGAACCGATTAATTTTTGACAAAATAATTTTTTTTCGTAGTCGCAACAAATCAATTTTCATCTTTTCGAGATCTTCTTCAAATCTGTAAAAAAAATTTTTTTTAGCCAAAAGAAAAAAATCGTATCTCTTTTAGAGAATTCGCTATCGAAATAAAAATATCTAAATTTGTAAACTAGTAATTAGAAGAATTTGAACTCAGACTTGATTTTAGATTTTAGATTTCTCAGATTTATACCGACTTGATTTTATTTTAATTATACTTTGATACTTCATTTTGTAGCAGTTATATTCATTTCATACCATTTAAAAAGAAATAGCAAAGTCACTGTAATTGAAAATTTTATTATGAAACTTGTAAGTAATTTTTGTGAAAATTTTATTACAATTTGAATAATTTAGCATTTTACCAAATATGAATAAGTCATACGGGAAAAAAGCTAGCAGATATGATCCTAATTGGTTTTTTCGTTGTTACGTGTATTTGGTATACTTTTTCTTTTTTAAGAGTTTCATTTATGACATCATGTATAATTTTTATATCATTTCTAATAAATTACAAATGAAATTCATTTTAATAATATTATTTTTTATTATTTTTATATTATAAATATGTGCAAATAGTCAATGTTAAAAAGTCAGCAATACAACATTTTTTAAATTCTTTTATTTATTTTTTTTTCTTTGTGTTATATGTGAGTATGGTAGTTCAGTCTGATAATTTTAATTTTTTAAAAATATCATTAGAGTTTTCCCTGGCGGCAGCTAAAAAACCGCAAAAAACTCAAGCCTGGTTTTTTACGGTTTTTTGGGGTTTTCTGAAAAAACCAAACTTTAAAATGTCCTTATCTTGGAAAATCAAATTAACCGAGGTCAGATAAAGCTAGAAATCATTTCATTGTGATAAAAAAATGCAAAAAAAAATTTGAAAAACCATAAATAAAGCACTGTTATTCATAATATGGTATATGATAATAGTGATTTATTTATTGTTTAAAATTTTTTTTGCATCTTTGGATTGTAATGGAATGATTTCCAGCTTTACTTGACCTCGGTTGATTTGATTTTCCGAGATTTGGACGTTTTGAAGTTTGATTTTTTCAGAAAACCGCAAAAAACCGTAAAAAACCGAGCTTTGGTTTTTTGCGGTTTTTTAGCTGCCACCAGGGTTTCAATATAATTCTACCCCTGGATAAGACCGTGAAAGAAAACAGGTCGAAAGTTTGGGAGAAAAAAAAAATAAAAACAAAGGATGAATAATAATGCTGTATTGCTGACTTTTTATTATTGACTCTGGAGGATCGTTTGGTTTTTCTGATTATTATTATATCAATAGATTAATCATTTTAAAAATAATTTATTAATATTAGTAATACTACTATTCCTTTCGAAACTTACATCAATTATTAATAATTCTTATCAATAATAGTTTTGAAATATTTTTAATATTATTTTTTAAGTTTAGTATTTATGACACGATAAATTGCATCACTTTGTGAAAAAACGTTAAAGAAAACTTTAAAAAAAAATTATAATCTGTAAATAGACTAAAAAATAAGAATCGGAAATTCCGCAATAAATCGGCCATTTATATCGTTATCTGAGAAATCGATTATTATTAATATGAAGTTGTTTTTTCACAAAATGATGCAATTTATCTACATGAATAAAAAAATAATAACTCTTTTTTTAATTTTCAATGAAACATATGGAAACATGAAATGTTGTTATTTTGGTCAATTTCGCTAATTTGTTGTAAATAATCGTAACAATTTGTTATGAAAATTTGTAAATCATCATAAACTGATCCGTTGTAATTGGGATTATCCAAAAAGACTTGAAAATAAATTTAATTGACATACGATGTGAAACATTGTCAAATCTTTGGCGAAAAACTAGTAATTACCCAGAAAAATCGCTATTACGGTATTTATCCGTACTTGCTCGTTGCAGTCTACATGATGTACGTTGGTATTAGACTGTAATATTTTTTTTACAGCTTACAGCAACACTAAGGAACAATTTAACGTCTCAAGCTTATGTCTAGGCTGTCTTTTGTGTTAAAAAAAAATTATAGACTGTGATGGAGACAAAATCCCATGTAATTTAAATGAGAAAAAGGTGGGTTCTGGTGGCACGGGTTAACGTTCGATTAAAAATCTGAAAAAATTTAGAGATTTTTTTTAATTATTTGGAGCCACTTTAGGGGGCGTCGCGGTCAAAATTCGACCAAGCCTATTTTGTGGACCACCCTAATATATATACTATATAATATACAGAGCTGAATGTCATAAGTGAACATAGGATACAATCAGATCATGACATGAAATGAGGAGAAGTTGGGATTTTGAATAGAGAACCTTTGTACTATAAGAGATTGTTTACAGAGATGATTTATATTAAGAAATTTGGTGATAAAGTTTTCAACAGATAAAAAGATTTAGAGAAGTTGAATGACACGTATGATGTTTTAATAAAGTATTGTTGACGAATTCATAGCTGTGAAAAGTGAAGAATTTATGTATTTCTCAAGGACCAAAACATTGATAAATGCGACTCTAATAGTGGTGACGTGGATGATGATAATAATTTCATATGTTGTTTAACGAGCACGTTACGATGATTAGTATTGCCCGAACCTTGATACGTTACTTTTGTAAAGAGTATGATATTCTATAATGCATAACGACAACTACTCTTTTCCCTTTTAATAATTAACGAAGTGACAATTATTGTAAATCAGTTTGACTATAGGCAATACTTTTGAAGAGGATTATGTTTTACGGCGTGAGTTAATTATTCAGTATTTGATTTTTTGATGTTTTACAATATGAGCCCCTGGATGCAGTAACTCGCCGAGCGCTCGAAAACGGGAAAAAGTATTGTCCGCGCGGTGACATTCAGAGTTAAAATCAAAAGTCCGAAATTGGAAAAATGAAAAATACCAATCGATAGCTTGTGAAAAATGAATACATTTACTCTTTTGAACTTTTTTCGTAAACATTATAGTTTTCGTTAAAAAAAACAAAAACTGGTTATTTTTTAATCGAAAAATCCATGTTTTTAAAAACTTAAATCGCCGCTGAACAGTCAATTTTTAAGATATCAAGATAATTTTTGTTTACTTTTATTCAGGAAGGTCTAGCAATGAATATAGTATCAAGTAATTTATAAAAAGTTAATAATAATTGAATGTTTTCTTAATCCGAATGAAAAACCATATTTTTTGACGTTCGCGTTGAAAATGTATCGAGGGAATTTTCGATTTTAACGAGGTATTCACGCTTGTTATAATCTTAAGTGTATTGTCAAACTTTTTGGAAAGATTTAGCTCTCTAAAACTATTCTTTATATAAAATCCAGCGAGTTGAACGCAAAAGCGCAGTGCGACAACAATGAATTTTGCGCGCGCGAGTTCCGTAGTATGTCGTATTAGCGAAAAATTGAATCACATCGCGTAAAGCGTCTGTGTTCTTCCTGGTTTTTTATTCTATAATAATTATTTTAGGTAGCTAGAATTTCCGAAAATTCACACATTCTATACTTAAAATTATTACAAGCGTGAAAACCTCGTTTAAAACGATATTTCTAACGATGTTTGTGACATTTTCTGAATTAGATACTTCCATGGCCATCAATTCACTTAAAATATAATTTTGCGTCATGTATTCGCCGAATGATTTCCAAAAAAATTCAAAAAATTATTTTTGTTCGTTATCTTCAATTTTTTGATAGCACTTCCTCGGACAGCACAACTGAATCGGTTCAAATTCTTTTGCATCGACTTTATTATTTGAACGAG
>JAPYZL010089567.1:0-12600 GCA_030522825.1 Platygaster orseoliae
TCACAGGGCGGACGCATCTGAAGGGGATATGAATTCACCAAAATTCACCAAATTCTTCACCGTGAATTCACAGGGAATTCACCGATGTTATCTGGGCTAGTAATAAATTTACCATGTTTCTTTAAAATCACTGTGCTCAGTTTGGATAATCTAGTTTTCTATCTTGGGCGTTGAAATTTACTTTTACTAGTAAAATTACCATACTGGAAAGGGCAATTTTAATTTTCAATAGGGAAATTCACCAATCCCAGCACGATAATTTTACTATGTTCAGTATGGCAAACTGGATTATCCATGCTCAGCATAGCAAATTTACATGGATTTTTTTTACAGTGTATTTTATTTTGGTGTGCAATTTTCAAAACTGCCTAGTGGCACAAAATTCCTATATCCGGCCCTGTATTTCATGGATATGTGGCTTAAATTTGTCGATTCAAAATGGCGGACGCTGGTTGAAAACATTCACGATTGTGTACGAATATTACCGAACATAACCGAATGTGCATTACATGCGCCGCAAAAACCGCGACCCTCCATGCATCTCCGTGTTCCGTGCGTTATCCTCGCTTAAAATGGCCACTACTTGTCACTCGACCGCGAAATCCTGAACGCCCTTCCCCCCAAAATAGCGTTTAAGTCCCTGAAATAAAACCCAAACAATACGCGAAATTCCCACCGAAGCGTTCCTCCAGTGTTGCCTAATTACATAACCCGTTCAAAATTGCGCGTCGCGATCTCCACAAACACCTCGAGTTGTTGCCCCCCTGTTTTCCGTCTCGTTTCGTGCCATGAGAAGCGAGTGCGAGTTGCTTCCACGCGGCCCTTTCCCTGTGCCGAGGTAATACGCTCGAAAATCCGGACCAAAGTCCCCGAAGCGCGTTCCCGGTCGGAAGCCCCGCGCTGCCAATCCGGATCAATAATTTTCGTCGCGAGGGGCAGCTCGTCGCCTCCCACGGCTCAACCCAAGATTCCTCGCACAAGTGTTTTTTTCGGCGAAAGGTGAGAATCCATACGTAAATCTGCCGTTACATCGAATGGCGTTGCCCCTGCATCTCGCCAATTTCCGTTTTCCCTGTGCGAAAAATTGCCGAAATGCAGGGGCAACACTGCGCGTGTGTGCGCACTCACATACACACACATTCAAAAACACAGTCGAGGTAGCAGATAAGCGACGCGTCATTTTTTATCCAACGTTTTTTTCACGAAAAAAATACCGTGATTTACGAAATTCCGCGTACCAGGGCGATGACAAAATCGATGCACGAACATTGACAAGTGCGATTCGCAGGAAAACGCGAGGTAAATTCGCGTCTGTTTGGGCATATTTTTTTCACGAAACAATTCATTTTTTTTTTATCGATCCTCGTTTAGCGCACATGAAACGGAACAAAAAGTAATCATGATTTTGGGATGTATGGTTTTATCTTTCGGGGAGTATGGGAAGTTGAAAAATTCGTAACATGTGTCGAGTAATCGCGTTTCCCCCAACGACGAATCGGCCCGAAACCCAAATAGGGCGTTTATTTTGGGACCGCGTCGGGGAGACGCTCGTCGTGGCGTATTAAAACGATAAAAAGTCGCGGCCCAAAGAACATTTCACGTTACATTATGTCTGTTTTCGGGGATTTTTAACATATCCTCGGTTCGGAAAATTTCGCTTCATTCGGTAATTAATCGATAATGTTGCGTTGTTTGGTTGCCCCTGCTTGGGGAATTTAAATGTAGAGGTGGGAAAAATATCAGTATGTACTGATGTATCAATAAAAAAAATATCACTAAGTATCAGTAACTTTTTGACGTTACCGATACTTATTGTTATTTTCTTAAGTTTAAAGAATACCGTGAAGTAATATATTCTTTCTCGCTCTTCAGAGATAAGTGAGTAAAAGATGCTAACACTTCCATAACTTGGATTAGTTTTTCAGAAGACTCTTTTCTCTCACAAAAGTGAGAGAAAAGAGTCATCTGTTCCTTCAGAGTCAACATCTGTTCCTTCAGAAAGGGTCAATTCTAGGGTGGGAAACACTATTATGGAAAAAAGATCTGGATAGAAACCAGAAGTGGCAGAGAAATTGATATTTCTTCGCCAAAATTTTCAATATTTGAGATTTTGATCTTTTATTTCAAATCTGTTTGTATTTTTTTAATAAAAATTGAAAATTGTTTATTAAGTATAATGTCAGTATCACAAAGTCCAGAAGGACTTTGTGTCACTTTAAATAAATAAACAAAACAAAAAATGAAAAGCTGCGATTGCAAATTCGTTTGGACTCTATACCGGGTGTCTCAAAGTCAACAATCAATATTTCAGGGGTTTATAGTTTGTGAAATTCTAAGACAATTTTTCCTTTATCATTTTTCACAAAACTCAAAATCAAAGAAATTACTCAAGTTTGAAATTTAAACCATAAACGCACTTTTTCGAGGAGTGGGGATAAAAACCACGAACCAAACTTTACCCAAATTTTCTTCATATTTTTCTGAATTGAAAAGTCCTTTGCCACTTTTCACATTGCCACTTTTCACAAAACTCAAAATCAAAAAAGATATTCCAGTTAGACGTTTTGACCAATCAGATTTATCAGATTTCGAACTTGAATATCTTTTTTTTATTTTGATTTTTGTTAAAAGTGACAAAGGACTTTTCAATTCAGAAAAATATGAAGAAAATTCGGGTAAAGTTTGGTCCGTGGTTTTGATCCCCACTCGTCAAAAAAGTGCATTTATTGTTTAAATTTCAAACTTGAATAACTTTTTCAATTTTGTGAATTTTCAAAAATGCAAAGGGAAAATCGTCTTAGAATTTCTCAAACTAAAAACCATTGAAATATTGATTGTTGACTTTGGGACACCCTGTATATACGCCAAATATCTTCTTCCTCCCTTTCTAACTTTTCATATACTATTAACAAAAAAAATGAAAACGCATTTTCAGTTTTAATTTGTATCCTTCCCACACTTTATGCAATGACATTTTGAACTTCCCGCTCAAACGTGGTGGTGGGGAAGTTACTGATATTTAATGTACCTGAAGTTCTAAACGATTAAAATTAAACGAAAAGAAAAAATATACGAATTCCTGATTTCTGGTCATGGAGAAGATTGTGTAAAATATTTTTTTGGGGACTATATAGTTTGCTGTTCTGATTTACAACTCCTAGAAAGAAGCAGGAAAGTTTTTTTCTTGAAAACTCATATATTTTTCTTTTTCGTTTAATTTTAAATGTTTGGAACTTCAGGTACATGATATTTACTGATAGGTACTTATCAGAAGCACATGAGTGGTTACTGATACTTATCAGTAGCGATTTCTTATTGTTATTCCCATTTCTATTTAAATGCCCTTGTTGGTGGGGAAAAAATGGGGGGGGGGAGGTTGAACTTTACCTTCAAGAAGAATTTTTATGGAATTATTATATTTTTACACGAATTCATTTGTTTTTTTTTTTTACGGTAATTGGTTTGGAAAATAATTATTCACGTTTTAAACGTTGAAGAAATAAAGTGGCATAAAAAAAACTATTTTTTTGTTTATTCCTGGCATGCAGACTCCAACTCTTAAATAATTGTAAGTAGAAAGGAATTGTGAATTTAATATTGTATAATTTCAGTAATTAATGGTCAGCTCCGTAACCAGGAATAGATGAAAGGGGGGGCTCAGAGGGGCTTGAATATATTACATTATAAATTATATCTGAAAGTTTATATGCGTTCTTTCATTAAGATTATCATTTTAATATTGCCTTTATGAGTACTACGAAAATATCCTTCGAGTCGTGAATTTTATCAAATACAAAAAAAAATTAATGTGTCATGCATAGTATCAAACTATCAGAACAATTAAAAACATCATTGCTTTTGAAAAAATAAAACTTGGAAAAATACCCGTTTCCGACATCCTAAAAGCATTTGACAGTTCAAAAGAACGAAGAGTTCAACTTTTTTGATAAACATTCTACTGAGATTTAAATGCAAAATGTTGAAGTATACTTATGACAATAAATAATTGAATAGTGAGTACATACATACATTTAATATAAACTTTATTTCTAAAACTTTAACCATTGATCCTTGGAATGACATAACTTGGCATGAAAAAAATGAATAAAAATTTTTCCAAAAAAATCACAGCAAACATATCTAAAATTCACAAATATTTGTCAAAATTGTAAGGATGATAAATTGTAGGGGCTCAACCAATTTTTAGGGGTGCTAGAAATATTTTAACGGTTTAATAACATTTTTGTAGTTCCTGATGAGGGCTGAATAACTGCCGAAAGCTTGGAAAGAAAATTGTTTTTGTTTTGTATTTATTCCCTTTGTGGATTCGTTGGCTCCAAAAAATGATCGTTTTCGAAGATATGATACAATGGACAGAAAAGGAGCGTATAACATGAATTATCCAACTCTTAAAGTTGTAGTCGGGTTGAAGATTCTGAAATCTACAACTGAAATTACTTGATAATGGTTGTCCCCTGTATTAAATTGTTTTCGAGAAGATAAAATTCGTAAATATAATCCTGATGAGGGCCAAATTGTGGCTGAAATATTTATTATTGAATAAAAGAGGTTTTTTAAACCTTGGCTCCGAGTGATGGACATTTATTTGATTTCTATACTACAACTGAAAATCATAGAGATGAAAACAAGTCTAGATACCAATATCCAATGAAAAATGAAGTATTTGTTATTATGAGCTTCATTTTAAATATGATTCAATAATAAAATTTATGATATTTAATACGCTAATTGAAAAAATATGAATAAATATGTCCTATCCAACTTTGGGTATAAGATGTGACTAAATCTCTGTATATAGATTATTTGACTTAAAAACATCATCATCAATGATTCGATCTCTTTAAACAATATTCCTAGTGAAAAAGTTAAATAAATACTTCAACTATAATGAATTATAATATATTATTGTATTAGAATGTATTACTGTATGATTTATTTATAATCTACTATGCCGACAGTGAGACTTTTCAGTCATCACAATATTTCTTAAGTTTGAAAAAACGAAATTGATGATATAATCAACAATATTATTTATCGATTACCAATGATTTGTTATTGGATTACACTTTTCAGGCTCTTAACAGCCAAATTTTATCGTTCCAACGATCGAATTATACAATAAATGATGGAAAATCTTAAACAAATTCCATTCTTTATGAAAATATCTAGCATAGACTTTTTTTCTTTAACAAATCTCCAACCCAACTACAATCATTAAAGATTGAAGTTTGGTTGGAGTTTGATTGCCAGGATTGAAACTTGAGGATTTCATAGAATTCAGGCAATGTACCAAAATATGATTTTGTTTGTTTTGAATTGTATTTTGTAACAGTAGTAATTTGCATCAGATGTTTTGTAAAAGGAAATTATTCGATAACACAAGCCTAGGCAAAAAAATTATGGTCATTATGTATTTTAGGTAATTCTTCCAAAAATGGCCTAAAATAAATTGTTTTTTCCGAAATATTGCTTTTATTTTAGAGAACATAATTTTGATGGGAAAAAGTAATTTTTAATACTTAATTATGAAAAACATAAAAAAACATATAAATAATAGTGTCCTGTCAACAATTGTTTTAATATGTTTTTTTATAGTTTATTATTAAAAATTACACATTATTCCAACAAAATTATGTACTCTATAAAAAAGGCAATATTTCACAAAAAACAATTTTTTTTGAGCCATTTTTGGAAGAATTCCCTAAAACGCATAATTACCAACATTGTCAAGAGGGGTTCTTCGAACATATTTCCTTTGGGATTTTATAATTTTTATTCTTTGAAAATGCAGTCTTGAGAGTACGATTTTCCAATTTTTTTGAAATCCAGAGTTGCATATTTTTTCATGTTCGTATTAAATGTAATGGAATTCAGTTTTTGTTATTTTTAAGTAACTGAGTTTTAGACTGTTTTTTCTCATGCTTTTAACGTTTTTTTCACAACTTAACGGATTTTCTGGTTTTTTGTGATGGATTTCTGTACATCAACTTTTTAAAGATTTTTGAGAAGATCATAGTACACGGAAAATATTTTATGGCAAAAATTACCAAAGATTCAGGAATCGCTGAACAATGGTGAAATTTTGTCACTTTTTCCCAAAAAATATAGTAATTTTTACCACATTGTGGGTAAGAAATCCTAAAATATGGTAAAACTTACTATATTTTTTGAGAAAAAGTGACAAAATTTCACCATTGTCCAGTGATTCCTGAATTGATTGGTAATTTTTGCCAAAAAATGTTTTCCGTGTAAATAAATGTTATGTATTTAATACTTAAGTATTGAAAATTTCTAGTTGGCTATATTAGTTATTATTTATCTTTGTTTGCTATATTTATTATTTTTATTGCTTTAAAAATGTTTCGCTATACATTTTATGTAGTCAAACATTCATTTTAGAGAAAATTCTTCTGAAGTTTTTAGTTAAGAAGTTTAACTTCCGAAGTTAAGTTAAGAGTAATTATTATTTTTCATTAGAAAAACTAAAAATTCTGGACTGAATTTGAATTTTACTGATTTTTTGATTTAGCAGTCTTATTTTGATGAATTTTATAAATTTTTTTTTATCATCATTTTCGCCTATTTTTCGTGAAATAATATTGTTGATAAAATTTTTTTCATATAAAGATTTCTAGTATTTCTCTCATTTTTTCAGTATTTACAAAAATCAAAAGAATTTTTTAATATTTTTTTTTAGATTTCTAGTATTTTCGTAGATTTTTATATACATCAATTTTTAAAATTTAATGCTTAAATTGGCAAATATTGATAGCTTTCTGACAATTTCATAGATGTCATGGATAATTCGGTCTACGTTTATTTTAAGTATTTTATGTATTCCTTAAATTTTTTTTATTTTTTCAGTATTCAAAAGATTTTTTATCGTTTTCTAGTATTTTTATACATTGATACCATTTGTGCAGATTTTTCAAAAACGCAATTATTTCGAAGAATTCAATAACTTTTGGTATTTTTCAGAATTTTAATGACTTGAAAGATTTTCTAGTATTTTCATGAATTCTTGTCTATATTTCTTAGAACTTCATTTCCAAATTTCAAAGTCTTTAGATTCTTAAAATTTCCGTGAATTTCAGTCTTTTTTTATAAATCACTATTTAAAAAAATTGTTTTCCAACGTTTTCTTATAGGAAACGTTTGGCTACATATTGTCTTTCAAGTTAAAATAATTGTTATTATAGTTAAAAAAACTAAAAATTTTGAACGTAATTTAAATTTTACCCATTTTATGATTCAGTATTGTTATTTTCAAATATTTTTTATCATCACTTTTGTCTATTTTTCGTGAAATAATTATGAATTTATGTTGAATTATGGGAGGGGTTTGAACCACGTAAAACCCCCTCTGCCTACGCTCCTATTCGATATATTGCAGTTTCAAGTCTCAATTTTTCGCAAAAAAAGTGCTAAGTCATCAAAATCTTTAATGCTAATAGAATGAAAAATTTAAGGAGTAACAATAATACTGGTTTACACAAATTTTTGATTTAAATATTTATGATACACAAAACCTTATTTGGAAGCGTTATACTTTCGCAAATATTAATTTCTTGATAGGTTAATAATCTATGAATTTTTAATGCCAGCTTATAAAAGGGAATTATTACCTTTGATCCGTGAGAAATGAATATTTTCCTAGGGAACAATGATTTCTCCCGCTAATTCGCGAGTACCCCAAAAAAGGAATTTTGTTCCCGCGTTTCGTGCAAATAAAGTAGCCATTTCTAGGCATGCATCGGAAAAAGGAAATTATTTGATAGATCGCAGTTTCAAGTCTTAATTTTTCGTAAACAAATTACTGAGTCATCGTGTTCCTGAAAATGTCTCTGAAGTTCCAAACTTTCAAAAATAAACGAAAAAATTAAAAAAAAATGTTCTATCATTCCTAGTAATAGATTTAATTCATAATTATTAATATTTAACAAATATTATTTAATAATTCTCATTATTTTTAATTTATTGTATGGGTGAAAAAGAAAAATAATTTTTTCTTCATTTTAACCTCAAAACTAACATTTTGGCGTGACTTTGAGGCTATCATGATGAAAAATATTGATCGCACTCGTGAGCTATCGCCAATTTTGTCTCAGCCGATTTTAACTCTAGCCTTCGGCTCGGGCAAAAACCTTCGGCCTCGCCAAAATTGGTTCTAGCTCCCGAGTACAAAAATAACTATTTACTTCGTTTTGGTTTATTTCATAAACGTTTAGAACTTCAGACACATTCCTGAAATACTATTAGAATGAAAAAATTCAATGAGTAACAATAATTCTTGATTACAAAATTTGTTGATTAAAAATTTATGATATAGCAGTACTCATTTGTAAGCGTCATACTTTCGCAGGTATTAATTTCTTGATATGCAAATAATCTGAATTTTTAATGCTAAGTTAAAATTATAAATTTTTTATACATCCATTACCTTGATTTAAAAATTTAGTTATATAATTCACAATTTCGGAATTTTTGAAATCTTAACATGTCCTTCACAATTAAAAATTCAAACTTTTCTAATCGAAATTTGGTAAAAATATATTTTTAAAAAAATTTCAGATTCTTGTAAATCGAAACTTACACTCTTTAAACATAAAGGATTTCAAGTCTGGAATTAGAGTATTTTTTTGTGAATATTTGAATTTTACTAATTAAAAAAAAAAAGGAAAAAAGTTGACTGACCCCATTAAGGGGGGAAGTACCTCTTGAGGTCGAGAAATTTTTAGATGAATTTTTGGAAAAATGAAACGGTGCACTCAAAAATTGACATTGTTTATGCCTAGGGCAATGTTTCAAGATAAAAAAAAAAACATTTTTCACATTACGTTAAATAAAAAGTTAATTGACTTTTGTTTAATTCCTTGACAACTGACATCGAAATTGGCGTACACGATCCTGGCCTCAATTTTCATCTGAAATCATGAAACCAAACATTTTTTTACTCGAGAGAGTTTTTTATCCTAGATAGACTACGATCTTTCCAAAATTCGAACTCAAACCATAAAAATCTGTGGTTAATTTGTTGCAAAACCAAAAAATTTTCAAGACATTTTTTTTAAACAATGATTTTTATGGTTAAAGTTCGAATTTTGCAAAGATCGTAGTCCATCAAGGATAAAAAATCCTCTCGAGTAAAAAAATGTTTGGTTTCATGATTTCAGATGAAAATTGTGGCCAGGATCGTGTACGCCAATTTCGATGTCAGTTGTCGGGGAATTAACCGAAAGTCAATTAATTTTTTATTTAACATAATGTGAATAATGTTTTTTTTTATCTTGAAACATTGCCCTAGGTATAAACAATATCAATTTTTGTGTGCACCGTTTCATTTTTCCAAAAATACATCTCAAAATTTCTCGGCCTCAAGAGGTACTTCCCCCCTTAAGAATTCCAGTATTGTAACTTTCAAGACTGAATCTTCAGTTCAAAATTTCTGAAAAAACTGTTATTCTTAAAAAATCAAAAATGTTCAATTATCAATTTTCAATTCCTCACAAATCTCCAGTCCTGAAATTTTGGAAATCGTAATAACTTAAATTTCAACAAAATTTTTAAGCTACACCATTGTTTCAATATTAAATTGTATAATTAAATAAAGCTTACGAAAAACGTGTCATTGAGATTGAATTACTTGAACAGTTTTTCTTACTCAAAATCTAGAATATGAAATACGTATGTTTTACAAAAACACGAATAATTCAATTTCAGAAGTAATTTTCATATACTTGAACAGTTCGAATTTGTAATCTTAATTTATAACTATTTTCTATATCTTTTATTGTTATATTATTTTGAACTTTTATGTTACATTTTATAAACGCGATTTTAAAACTTTGGCTATTTTGAGCGAATCCTTTTTTATGACACAGGGAATTTTCGGCCAAACATGTAAAATCAAGAATACTCCTAATTGAAATTTTCGATTTCATTTTAATTCCAATAAATATATTATTATTCCAACAATTTCATAAATATGACAAATATATCAATTTTATTACTTTATTTATATTATCTCGTATGTAATAATATTCTAATATTATAACACTGTTCAAAAAATTAATAAAATATTTAGATTTACAAAAGTTAGTCTTTATAATAAATTTGAATATTTACAATTATTATTCTATTTTTAATAAAATGATTTATAGGACTTAAACAATTTCAAAACATGTTATACGTGTATAATTCTGCAAGACGAAGCCACAAAAGAAAAAAAATGTAAATAATACACGTTCATATAATATTCAAGACTACCATTAACATAACGTCTTTATTATTATTAGAAGTGAAAAAAAGGGAAAAATAAATTTGCTATTTCAGTAATAAAAGCAAACAAAATTTGCAATCAAGTGCAACTAAGTCAGATTTTTTACATTTGTTCATGGGTCCTTCTGGGCTTTACAGTATTTTTTTGTTAGTAAAACGTTTTATATGCATGAAAATTAGGAGAATGACACGCCCCTCTTTAGGGTAATTTCAGGCAGCTGTTGAACATTATGATTCTTTTTTTTTTTTTATTTATTCGATATGGCCATATGACATTCAAGGGCTGCAGCTTTAACTGCTGAAACAAAAACGAACTCTATTTTGCCTATAATAAATTTACAACTACTTAATATGTCAAAATTAGGTACCCAAAGTTACAAAGTTTAAGAAACAAACAAAAACTAAAAATAAATTGATTTTCCATTTCCGTCCAAAATTAAAGAGGAAAATAGTAAAATTAAATCATTTCTTTTTTAAGTAATTGTATTTATTCAATTAATTTTTATAGTTGTAGTAATAAAAATTATTGATACTAAACGAATATTATTCAATGTTCCTAACATTGGTAATTGTTAAGTAAAAAAAAAAAATTAAAACTATACATTTAATGACGCAGTAAATACTTATAATTGAAAATTTAGGATTTTTAATTTTTTCAACTTATGAAATTCAAGTATTTTTTTAAAAAATGCTCAAATTCCAGATTTTAAATCCTCTATGTTAAAAGAGTGTAAATTTCGATTTTCAGAAATCTAAAAAAATTTTTTAAAAATTGCAAATAGAAAAGTATGAATTTTCAATTGTGGACATGTAAGATTTTAAAAATGTGGAAATTGTGAAGTACATAATTAAATTTTGAAATTCAAGGTAATAGGTTTATAAGAAATTTATAATTTTAGCTTGGCGTTCAAAGTTCACAGATTATTTGCCTATCAAGAAATTATTATCTGCAAAAGTATTAGGCTTCCAAATAAGGATTGCTATTTTATAAATATTTAATCAAAAAATTTTTGAATTTAAAATTTTTGCATTCCAATAGTATTTAAGAACACAATGACTCAGAAATTTCTTTGCAAAATATTAAGACTTGAAACTAATTTATTAAATAATTTTCTTTTAAAAAACATTTGGTGCAAATGACTATTGTTAAAAAATACAAAGTAACGAACTGATATTTTGATACATTGCCTTAAGTTTCAATAAATTTATCTTATATGAATTTCTAGCAATTCATCTCATCTGTTTCTGAGCAATATTAAACATTTTGTATTCAATAATACTTTTTGTAGTTACTAAATAAATTCAGATTATGTATTTCAGTAGTAAAATGTAATCAAACTTCCTGGATGTGTGGAGCACTGCGATAGATAATTTAAAAGAAATTTCAAATGTTTCGAGTCAATGTAGTGATAAAAGTTTTTTTTTTATATATATATTGAAGAATACAGTTCAAATAAAGCATAAATATATACGACCTTATTTGAGACCGTGATAAGATAATATTTATCTTGTTTGTAACAGGAAAAAAATGCACGATAAAAGTATAACTAGGGGCTTTGTCACAGCAACTTTTTGTATTTCTTACAGCTAATAGGATATTTATTTTCACACCTCTCACTAAAGATATAAATGTCGTTCACTTAGAAGCTTGGAATAATTATGGGCAATAATTTAGAAAAATTCTCTCTTGTCCTCACAACTGTGATGATTAACTTATTCATTTTTTGAAGATGGTCACTTGAAATTTAAAAAAGTATGAAAAACTTTATTAATTAGAAAATGAAACTGTCCGTCTTTTGTTACATTAATGAATAAAAAAATTCTCATTTTAAAATTCAAAAATTTATAAATATAATTCCATGGAATTCCGAAAAATCATTTGAGGAATATCTAAAACTAGCTTAAGTATCAATAACTGAGGGCCCGGAAAGCAAAACAGCGAGAGCGCTCGACCTAGTAAGTAAGGGAGGGGGCGTAACGCGAAAATCCGATCAAAAGGAAGACGAAAACGAAATATTTCAATAAACTTTTTTTATATAACTCGCCATAACTCTGGAACTAGGTACTAGAATTAAATAAAATTTGGACACATGATTCTTCTTACTTTAGCGATGCTCTCAAAGTGCAGAAAAGCTCATTGACATTATTTATTTATTGTTGAAATAACAATAAACAATTATATTAAATATTAACCCAAAACCTTGAGATTTTCAAAACTTTTATTTACAAGTTTTCTTTATTAGAAAGCAAAGAAGTCTCCATAAAAATTTCATGTTGATTGCATTATTATTATAGTCGCAG
>JAPYZL010089577.1:0-18454 GCA_030522825.1 Platygaster orseoliae
GTTTCGGGTCCTCGATCGGACAAAATACTTTCAAATGCGTTTTTCTCGAAAAGTCTCGAGGTGCTGAGAGGTACCTTTTCTCAGTCCACGCCACATATACATAATTATCATGAATAATTTAGCAAGTGATTCATGAATTCACTAATTTATTGAGTAATTAGTTGAACAATAAATTTTGAGTGATTAATGTTCATCTCATGAATCATAAAAACCATTCAAAATTGTTTGGAATGAAATACTTTATAATATAATAATTAATAACAATGATTTTATTTTTTTTATTCAACGATATCTTGTTTTAAACAATGAATGATTGAAATTTCAATAAAATTTGATAGTATCAATATTTTTTTAAATTTGTACATAAATAACATATATATATATATATGATATATATATATATATATATGATGATATGATATATATTTGATCACGAATAATATCATGATATATATTTATCACGAATAATTTAGCAAGTAATTCATGAATTCATGAACTAAATGAATGAAATGAATGAAACTGATTCACTGATTCGCCTTAATGAAAAAATTGACGTTACAACCCAATTTTTTCTGGTGATTTTTGACATTGGAAAGAGATTTGTGCATTCCCAACTCACAATTTCAGTTAAAAAATTTTCATCGGTCGATTTTTTTGAAAATAAATGAATATAAATAATAAAATCATGTTAAAAAATTCTAGGCTCGTCAAATCTCAAGCCAAATACGTCTTCGAGTTGCTCTTTCCGTAGGAAAAATCCTCCTCAGCCAAACTCCCATACCTTTGCACGCCAGGGAACTGTGGTCCCAAATTTTGAGGCGAGTGATAACCAGTTTGCAATTGGTAATACGAGTTGTTCGGCGATTGGTACTGGTAGTAATCGCTACCGTAATTGCTGTATTCGGAAGAGTACGAGCCGTAATGAGACGAGGAATAACCGCGCTCGCTGAGGCTGCGATAAGGCCCCGTGTTCTGGGGCCTGTTCTCCTGTCAGACGGGGGTGCTCACGGCAGCGCTACTGGTGAGCATAAAAATTTCCATCATCACGGGTTTAAGACACTGTAGAAAGTATATCTTGTTTTAAGATGGAACAAGATCAAGACATGTCTTGAAATTCAAAAAGTATCTTTAATTCAGATCTAATTCATATTTATTTTTGAACAAGTAATTTTTAAATGAAGAGGGTAATTCTTGAATTTAAAATGATGTCCTTAAGTTATAATTGATCTTAATTTAAGATGTGTCTTGATTTTGTTCCATCTTAAAACAAGATTCAATTTGTAGGGAAAAGATTTGTGCAGTGAATTTTTTCTGAAATTCGGTTTAAAGACACTGTAAAAAGTCTATCTTGTTTTGAGATGGAACAAAATTAAGGCATGTCTTGAAACTCAAATATAGTATCATAAATTCAGTTCTTGTTCAAATGTATTTTTGGACAAATAATTTTTATATGAAGAGGATGAGTCTTGAATAAATAATGATTTCCTTGAGTTAAGATAGATCTTAATTTAGGATGTGTCTTGATTTTGTTGCATCTTAAAATAAGATTCAATTTGTAGGGAAAAGATTTGTGCAGTGAATTTTTTCTGAAATTCGGTTTAAAGACACTGTAAAAAGTCTATCTTGTTTTTAGATGGAACAAAATTAAGGCATGTCTTGAAACTCAAATATAGTATCTTAAATTCAGTTCTTGTTCAAATGTATTCTTGGACAAATAACTTTTATATGAAGAGGATGAGTCTTGAATAAATAATGATTTCCTTGAGCTAAGATAGATCTTAATTTAGGATGTGTCTTGATTTTGTTGCATCTTAAAATAAGATTCAATTTGTGGAGAAAAGATTTGTACAGTGAATTTTTTCAGAAATTTGGTTTAAAGACATTGTACAAAGTTTATCTTGTTTTAAGATGGAACAAGATTAATGCATGTCTTGATATTCGAATAGTATCTTAAATTTAGTCAGTGTTCAAATTTATTTTTCAACAAGTTATTTTTATATGAAGATGGTAAGTCTTGAATAAAGAATGATGTGCTTAAGTTGTGATGGATCTTAATTTAAGATGTGTCTTGATTTTGTTGCATCTTAAAATAAGATTCAATTTGTGAGGAAAGATTTGTGCAGTGAATTTTTTCGGAAATTTGGTTAAAAAACACTGTAAAAAGTCTATCTTGTTTTAAGATCGAACAAGATTAAGGCATGACTTGAAATTCAAATAGTATTTATTCAGACAGTGTTAACATTTATTTTTAAGCAAGTAATTTTTAAATGAAGGGAGTAAGTCTTGAATTAAGAATGAGTTTCTTAAATTATAATACATCTTTATTTAAGATGTGTCTTGATTTTGTTGCATCTTAAAGTAAGATTTAATTTGTTGGGAAAATATGGAACAAGATTAAGGTATATATTGACATTCAAATACTATCTTAAATTCAGTCAGCGTTCAAATTTATGTTCAAGCAAGTAACTTTTATACGAAGAGAATGAATCTTGGATTAAGAATCATTTCCTTAAATTATTATAGATCTCAATTTAAGATATGTCTTGACTGTATTGCATCTTAAAATAAGTTTTAATTTGTGGGGAAAAGATGTGTGCAGTGATATTTTTTTTGCAGGTAATTGTCAAAAAATTTTTAATCAGAATTTTGAAGCGCGGGGAGAGAATATGCAACTTTTGAATGAGCACATATCTATCCTCCAGAAATTGTGGTTCAAAACACTGTTAAATGTCTAGCATGCTTTAAGATGGAACAAGATTAAGGCATGTCTTGAAATTCGAATAGTATCTTAAATTCAGTTCTAGTTCATATTTATTTTTAAACAAGCAATTTTTATATAAAGAAGGGTAAGTCTTGAATTAGGAATGATGTCCATAAGTTATGATAGATCTTAATGTAAGATGTGTCTTGATTTCGTTGCACCTTAAAATAAGATTCAATTTGTATAGAAAAGATTTGTGCAGTGAATTTTTTTAGAAATTCGGTTTTAAAAAACACTGTAAAAAGTCTATCTTGTTTTAAAATGGAAAAAGATTAAGGAATGTCTTGAAATTCGAATAGTATCTTAAATTCAGTCCGTGTCAAATGTATTTTTGAACAAGTAATTTTTATATGAAGATAGTGTTGAATAAAGAATGATTTCCTTAAGTTAAGATAGATTTAAGACTTGTCTGTTTGAAGTTAATTTTTAACATAGACTAAATTTTATTTAATATTTGAATTTCAAAGCGTTCCTTGATTTTGTTGCATCTTAAAATAAAATTCAATTGTTACAGTGTATTTTCGATACATAAACTGAGTTCGAATTACCTTATATACTCGATGTCCCCGATACTTTTGACGCGCCGGTGGCGCCGCCCGGAAATAGCCGCCGGCCTTGGCGGTAGTTGAGGTGGTGGGGGCGAGTTGCTGCGCGCGCTGTTCATGTACTGACTGGCAAGGCTGCCCGTGTCTGAGGAAGAGGAGGGGGAAGCTTTTTCACTTCTAGGCCGTAGGCCCAAAGCGCGACTCAGAGAGCCCTGTTGGAACAACGCAATGACGAGGGATTTTCACAAATTGTAACTCAAAGAAATCAAAAGAATGGAAACCGAACACGTTGAAGCAAACGTACATCTGTGGTAGATGAATTTTCCAAGATAACGTAACTGAATATAACAAGGATTCCATGCTTGGTTAAAAACGCTGGATGTTGATATACACAGGAAAAAAAACTTGGTGAAAATGTAACATGATTTATTGATCTATAATGTGACTCATTGATGAGCTGGTAAAGTAATGGAGAATGCGATCGATAATCTTCGCTACAGTTGTAGAGAAGACGAGATATGTCGTGAAGAACATGGGCTCGATCCACATTGAATATAGGCACAACGTATTTACAGCTATTCCACATAGTTTACATAGAACAGGTCTCTTCTGAGAGAAGGGTCGGACGAAAACGCAAAAGATCACGTTTTCGAATGGTTCCGACCAGTGTTAGCATCACTGGTCTTCTTACCGAAAATTATTGTAGTTGGAAGTTGTAATTACATTCATCTTACATGTACATGTCGGTTCTAACCTAATTACATGTGTGAAGTAGGAAGCTAATCAATTTTAGTCTGGTAAAACATTGAGTAGTATACATTATTCAGAGGTTGTATGACGTTATTACTGCTTTTCCGGAATAGCTATTGAATTTTTACAATTATGTATTTACTCTCAGAGCGGCGGAATCACCTTGATGCACACTCAACGTTTAGTATAAGTTTTTTTTGCAATCCAAATCAAAGTCAACAATCATTTAGAGTATATACAAGTGGATTCAAACTTTTTTTCGTGAAGTGATAGTTAAACAGAGCTCGCAGCTCAAAACAAGACCGAAACACTCGGATACGTTTTTGATGGTCTGGTTGACGTCGAAATGTTGATGAAAGTGAGTGTTTCAGTATTGAAGGATTTAAAGAGAGTCTGAAGATAACTTCAATGATCATGCTATGAAGATTCATGCAGTTGAATGAAAATGACAAGTGAGCGACAGCGATGAACGGATAAAGCAATATCAAGTTCAGAACAGATCGAGTCATCAATTGTTTTGCCATTAAATGAGAATCGCTTCCACATAACCTCAACGTCTTATTGGGACCCCTTTAAGGCCCGAACGATCCGTTCCGAACAAAGTACTTTGGAAGGTTTCCTTCCCCTTGAATGCCTTGGCAGTGAACCTTTCATGACAGTGTGACTCGCAAAAGAAAGGAAGCACAAAAATCTACGTTACCCTGAGACTGGACCTGCGCCGATCGCCGGAGTTGCTGAAGTTTCCCGTTGTGTGCAGAGCGACGAGCGAATTCTGATGGTGCTGAAGGTGAAGACCTCGACTTCCACGGCCCAGACTTCCGCCGGCGCTTACTGTGCTCAATGGCCTACTTCCGCCGCCATTTCGTGGCACCACTTCCAGTTGACTTCTACGCACACCATTTACTTTGCTCATGCACGCTTTGCTTTGCCATCATTACACACATATACCTTGGCGACAGAGCAACCCTACTGAAGAGATCCTATTGGAGAACTAACCATTCCTCCAATTGGATTTTTTCAGTAGGGAACACACGCACGTTCGAAAGGTAATTCGGGACAGGACGCACTTCCAATGACGTTTGACAATTCGCGAAGAGTCAAGGGAGAATATCAATATCCCTAGATCTGTATTTCAAACGTCGAGGAAAGTGTCTCGTTATGAGGTATCTAGTTACAACAAAGCATATATGTAATACTCCTATATGGCCAGCGTCCTATGGTTCTGTCTCACTCTACCTGCACGCCAACCTCTCTCTCTACTGGCCATATAGGAGTATTACATATACGCAACAAAGATATACATACACAAGCATTGTGTGCTCCATCGATATAGGAAAATGTCTGCTTACTGGGCTCTAATGTCATAATATATCTGTGAGCAATTCGGGTTTTTGCAACATTAGAGCCAAATAATCGAATCAAAACATCGAACGGTTGGAAACAGATAATATGAGAGAATATCGAATGCCAGAAGTAAGAGACAGGAATGAAGCAACGCAGGGTCAGATGGTCCTTTGCGTCTTTCGAACTGTGGATTCTCTGGTTAACGCTTTTTTTGAGGTTAGTTTTGTTTGGAAAGTTTAGGAGAGCTCAAACCCAAAATTCCATTCAAGGCTCTGCAGTGTTTCATGCCATATTGAGAAAATTTTGGAAGAAAAGCATTGAGCATTGAACATCGAATGAAAAATGTGCTAAACATGGCGCGGTGCAGTGCAAGCAGTGAGAATTTAACGCTCAAATTGATAGCAAGATTGAAGTCAAACTCTTGATCGATTGGGCTGCAGACTCAAAAAAAATCCTTGTTTTTTCAAGTAAAAAAATCTTCGCAACTTGGAACATAATTTTTCATTGTTGCAAGCAATATGTACAACTTACTGATCATCAATGACTTTCGCGAAATGCTCAAACTTGCGAATTTCAAAATTTCAGTCACTTGAAAAAACGTTAGACGATTTTAGAAACGTACAAAATGTTTGTATATGTACATTATGTTCTGTCATATATTTCACACGTTAGTGTATTCTCGAATTTTCCAGAAAAGGTATATATGTGCAAGACTAAAACAAATTAAAACTATAGCTGGAAAAAATTATTTTTGAATCAACATTTCGAAATTAAACATGGAGACGGAGCAAGTTCTGCGAATAAACTCCATATTTAATTGACCATTACATTTTTCGACGGACCACTACTACACAATGGCGAAAATTAACAATTAGGATAATTTCAATTGGTTAAATCAAAATTCATGGAAGGTTAAAATATTGGAAAGTTGAAATATTAGGTGAGAGATAAAACTGAAGAAACGCTTCTCGAATAATTCGTAATGAAATACTTCCGGAAGAAAAATGGCGCAGTCTACAAACGATTCCAAACAATTCCGTTTCTTTGAAATTCCAATGTAAAGGAAACTCTTTGCGCGAATGCTAATTGGAAATCTCGATTGAAAGTTGGCGAGTGGAAATAAAATACTCGAGAAGATTATAGTGGAAGACTCGGTTAATTCGCGCGGGGACAATGAAGACACAAGAGATGAAAAATCCCGAGGGCGGCTACAATTTCACGAGATCGGAGCGTTCGACAGTCCAGCTTCCAAAGACTTTTCCTCGGCCAGCGAAAGGGAAGACTTTTAAGCAGGCTATTGTTTTTCAATGACTGCTTTAATTTCGCCCCGCTCAAAGGATCCTTCGACTTGGAAAATTCTTTGGTCATGGTCGAGAGTTCCTACTTTATTTTCAAACCTTTAATGTATTACTTCCTCAAATTTCAGTGAAAGTTGTTTGCTGTCTTTTCAAAGTGTTTGCTGTTGAAAATTCAAGTAGTTGAGTGAAGTCGAGAAAGTGAAATACTGTTCTTTTGGTTTTTTGAATTTGATGAATAATTTGGAATTGATTTGGAGGTTTGCAATTTCAGGATTTTAGAAATTTTGACATGTAATTGCAGTCACTTGGGGAATTCGTTTTTTTTTTTTTATTCGTTACTTTATTTTTTGTTCTCCTCAGACAGTTTAATGCGCAAAACATTTATAGAATTTTTTCAAAAAAATTTATTATATATTTTACTGTATTTAATTATAATAATATATTTCAATTAAACAAAAAATTTAATGAATGTTTTGCTATACAAATACGTAACGATAAATCAAGTGACGAATAAAAAAAACGATTTTCACGTAACAAAATTTTTATTAAAATTAGTAAAATTATTTATTATATACGTAGGATGAAAAATAGTTTGATTTTACTAAATTTCGAGAGTACTTCGCAGTTTCTGAAGTTTTACGTAATTTTCAAAAATTTTTACCATAGAAAGAATTAATGTATATTGTATAAAATACTAAGAATTCACGAATTGTTGAATTTTTTTTAATTTTCTGCAATGTTCCAAATTTCGAGAATAATACACAGAAAGAAATGTTTGGTTCCAGGAACCATTCATTTAGTAAAATATGGACCAACCAATGTTTTTAGAAACAATTTTATAACAAAAACTGTAGTTGAAATAAACAAAACTTCGGTTGGTCCATATTTTACTACGTGATTTGGTTGCTGGAACCAAATATTTATTCTTGTGAAGATTCATATCTATTAGGTTACAAGTTGCTAAAGTATCTAATATTTTCAATTGAACTAAATAATAATAAACCAAAATTGAATAAATTTTTAATATTAATTTCGAACACTTCAAAATTTTCAGATTTTACTTTCAAAAACAAAAAAAAAAGATAAATAACTTCAAAAATTGTAATAAACACACTTTAAAATACTTATGAACATTTTCTAAGATTCCACAAATTTTTCGACATTTTTGGAATTTTTGAAGACGTACAAAATCTTAAAAAGCTAAAGTATCTAACATTTTTAATTGAATTTAATAATAATCAATTAGAGTTAAATAAACTTATAACATCAATTTCATAAACTTTTCAAAATTTTCAGATTTTTCTTTAAAAAACAAAACGAAAAAATTCTAAATAATATTCACTTTTAAAAATTTTTCATTTTTTTGGAGACTTATAAAATTCATTGATTCAAACACTAAAAAGTCAATCTTATTTTAAGACGCAACAAAACTAAGTCACGCCTTGAAATTCAAAAAATTTAAATTTGTTCGACGTTCAAATTTATTTTTAAGCAAGCAAGTCTTAAATCAATAAGAATTCTCTCAAATTTTATTTTTCAAAAAAAAATTTCAAATAGTGCCTTGATTTGGCTCTATCTTAAAATAAGATATTCAATTTTTAGAGTGAATAATTCAAATACAAAAAATCCAAAAACTTCATTTTCCCCTTTTTTCCACAGATTACCCACAGCAAAAAAAATGTAGATTTATACAGATTTCTAAGTCAATCTTATTTTAAGATGCAAAAAAACTAAGACACGTCTTGAAATTCAAACATTATCTCAAATTCAGCCAATGTTTAAATTTATTTTTAAGCAAGTAAGTCTTGAATCAAGAATTTTCTCAAATAAAAAAAAAAATTTTCAAATCGTGCCTTGATTTTTCTCCATCTTAAAATAAGATATCCAGTTTTTAGAGTGAATGATTCAAACTCAAAAAAAAATTCAAAAATTCCATTTTCCCCTCTTTCTCTTCAGATTAGCAACACCTAAAAAAATCTAGATTTATACACAGATTTCAAAGTCAATCTTACTTTAAGATGCAATAAAACTACGACATGTGTTGAATGCAAACATCATCTTAAATTCAGTCAATGTAAAAATTTATTTTTAACCAAGAAATTCTTCAATCAAGAAGAATTTTCTTAAATTTATTTTTCAATAAAAAAAATTTTTTATCGTTCCTTTATTTTACTCTACCTTGAAATAAGATTGAATTTTTTTCGTATGATTTACTAAATTGCGTTTTAAGATTTATTTGTTTATTCTATTTAATAGTTAATGTTAGGATTTATTCGTATTCAAGATTTGCGTTTTATGATTTCAAAATCACTTTTATTTATAAACGCAAAAAAACTAAGATACGTCTTGAAATTCAAACATCATCTAAAATTCAGTCAATGTCGAAATTTATTTTCAAGGTAGCAATTCTTGAATCTAACGAATTTTCTTAAATATAAAAATAAAATTTTAAATCGTGCCTTGCTTTTGCTCTATCTTAAAATAAGATATGCAATTTTTAGAGTGAATAATTCAAATACAAAAAATCCAAAAACTTCATTTTTTCCTTTTCTCCACAGACTCAACGCCATAGCTAAAAAAATTCAGATTTACTCACAGATTTCAAAGTAAATCTTATTTTAAGACGAAAAAAAACTACGACACGTCTTGAAATTCAAACATCATCTTAAATTCAGTCAATGTTCAAAATCAAGAAGAATTCTCTTCAATTGAAAAAAAAATTTTTTTTCAATCCTGCCTCGATTTTGCTCTATCTTAAAATAAGATATCCAATTTTTAGAGTGAATAATTCAAACACAAAAAAATCAAAAAACTCTATTTTCCCCTTTTCTACACAGATTCAACTCCGTAGATAAAAAAATTTAGATTTACTCACAGATTTCAAAGTCAATCTTATTTCAAGACGCAAAAAAACTGAGACACGTGTTGAAATTCAAACATCATCTTAAATTCAGTCAATGTTCAAATTTATTTTCAAGCAAGCAAGTCTGAAATCAAGAAGAATTCTCTCAAATTAAAAAAAAATTCAAATCACGCCTTGATGTTGCTCTATCTTAAAATAAGATATTCAATTTTTAAAGTGAATAATTCAAACACAAACATCCAAAAACTTCAATTTCCCATTTTCTCCACAGATTAGCCACAGCTAAACAAATTCAAATCTACACACAGATTTTAAAGTCAATCTTATTTTGAGACGCTAAAAACGTCTTGAAATTCAAACATCTTAAATTCTGAGTCAATGTTCAAATTTATTTTCAAGTAAGTAATTATTCAATCAAGAAGAATTCTCTCAAATTAAAAAAATATATATATCAAATCGTGCCTTGATTTTGCTCTATCTTGAAATAAGATTAAATTTTTTTTTATGATTTCAAAATTTGCGTTTCAAGATTTATTTGTTTATTTTATTTAATAATAAATTTTAAGATTTATGCGTATTCAAGATTTGCGTTTTATGATTTCAAAGTCAATCTTATTTTAAGACGCAAAAAAACCAAGACACGTCTTGAAATTCAAACATTATCTTAAATTCAGTCAATGTTCAAATTTATTTTCAAGCAAGCAATTCTTGAATCCTAAAGAATTTTCTCAAATAAAAAAAAAAAATTTCAAATCCCGGCTGGATTTTGCTGTATCCTAAAATGAAATATAAAATTTTTAAAGTGAATAATTCAAACAGAAAAAAAAAACTTCATTTTCTCCTTTTCTCCACAGATTCAACTCCACAGCTAAAAAATCGTGATTTCCAGCTTCTCCAGAATCATATAACTCATCGCAAAATTTCTAAATCCAGCTTTCCTCAGATATACAGACCAATCCATTTGGAAACCGGACTTTCGAACGTTTTTTATTGACGCAGTCACGTACGAATGTAAGAAAAATGCGAAATTCATAACAAATCGTGAAAGCGCCGGTTAGTGAACGTTGTCCAGAGTTGCCTCGGGATGACAATAGACGGAATACCTTGCCGGAAGCACGAGAGCTTCGAGTTCTGCCGCGAGATGCCTTCTAATCATATGCTTCGCTGGAGGAATACCAAGAGCAGTCGCCATCGTGTCTCCGGTAAATGATGGTTCCAAAACCACGAGAGCTCCGTGAACTCCCGAATCTGAAGAAAAACGGGCCATTTTTACTCCGAGATCTCGACGAAGAGTTTAAAAAAGCCAACCAATTGAAAAAAAAGCCAACGAATTCACATTGTTAGGTTTTCCCACCTTTCAAATTTTCCGCGTATTCCCCGAGATCGATGTTCCTCGCCCATTTTATGAACCGTTGGTTGGTCCAGACAAGAGGATCTGCGTCTATTTGCTCGCAGTGGTGTCTTCTAACTGCAAGAGCCTAAAAAAGAATTCATTAATGTAAAAAAATAATTTTAACTTAAAAATTCTTGTGTACAAATTTGATACAAACATAAAGTGAAACTTATTATGTCCTACCATAGTACCATTTTTAAGAAGTATGAAGTAGATGAGCTAAGCTGGTTCTGACTCTGAGAATCCCTGGACCAGAACCTGCTTAGCTGATCTACTGTATCAAAATCAGTCCTTCGTAGTTGAAAATGTTACTATCAATGGTTAAAAATTGTACTATCGTAGAATATACGAAGTTTCACAAAGACCCGTGGCCAGAATCAGCTTAGCTCATATACTCGATACTTCTTAAAAATTTTATAATGTAAGACATAATAAGTTTCACAAAGTGAAATTGTGAAATACACAAAATCAGAAATGAACACAAGATCGCGAAACGTGACAAAATTAAACTGTTCCACAAAGTGAAACTTCTTATGTACTACCATAATTTTTGTATTTCCAATTACACTGACCTGTCGATCGTAACTCAGCATCCGGAGTAACTGGATCCCGTGCACGATGCTCGCTTGGTGAAACTTCCTAGTTACCCCGAGAAGTTTTTCCAGTTCCTTTTTGCTGAGGTGATCGAGCATGCGGGCGTCCACCATGTTCGTAGCGAAACTCTCGGAATATTGGGCGAGGCCCAGATCCGGTAGCCATTCGGAACTGACCCAGGTGTGTCCGAGTTGAGCAATGCAGGGAAAACGAACTAGGTTTGGATGCCGATGTTCCTCTATCGCCAGTCTTAATTTTTTGCGATGCAAGGGATGGGTCACACCCAAACCGGCTTCTAACTCGGCGTCACTCAGTTCTAACAGCACCTGTTAGAAAACGAATCGTTTTGTTGAATTTAAATTCAACAGTGAATTATATTTCATAACAAAATAAATTGCATTTTGATGGCTTTTAATGAAAGAATATGACAAGATTTATTATTATAATTATTTTATTTATTATTAAAAATTAAAAAAATATTAATAGTGAACATAAAAATCAATGAAAATACAAAAAAAACATCAATAATGCGTTAACTGAATAATGGTGGTTCTTAAAAATGAAGTAATGAATAAACATAAGAATAAAAAATAATGAAAATAGGTGAAAAGATAAAAAAAGTATAATACTTATTGGAATCTTATGTAATAAAATTTAAGAACCTTAATTTCACTAACTCGAAAATAACAGCAATCCTGTTTTCAGAAGAATCATGATTATAAATGTTTAGCATTTATTTAATGTATTCATCATATAAAATTATATTCATTAATCATAAAATTAATTTAGCATTTATTGTTTTAAGGTAGTGAAAAGAAATTTGAGAATTTATTTTAACCTAGTGATTGATACAAAAAGAACTAGAATTCACGAAAATGTTGAAAATCTATGAAACTTTAAACTCTGCAGCATCGAATACTAGAAATTTAGACAGAAATTCATGAAAATACTAAAAAGTATTTTGAATAGTAAATAAACTCAAAAGAAATACAAAAAGTGTTAGATTTTACGAAAAAACTGTTTTTTTTTTATTTGAAAAAATAGGCACGATTTATAACACTTGGCAATCTTAAACCATCAAATTCCAAAAAAAGACATATCAAAATCTATAAAAATAGCAGAAATCTATGAAAATACTATATATTACGCTATAAATTTTATAAACACTTTAAAAAGTACAAAATATAAAAAATCAATAAGATATTCAAAATACACGTAGATCTTATTTTCCCAGACATTTTTAAAAATACTGAAAAACTATTGAAATTAAAATAATAGAAATCTATATAACAATCTACAAATAAATTTGAAACCTATGAAAACTCAAAATCGTGGGAAATGTCATTACTTTTGCTCCGGATTCTAGAAATCTGTAAAGTGAATAATAGAAAACCAACGAAATAAAAAAAATTAAGAAATACAAAAAGTATCAATAATAAACATGAAAATCAATGGAAATACAAATAAAAACAAAATAATGCGTTGACTTGATGATAATAATTTTTCAAAATAAATTTATTAATAAAAAAAGAAATAAAAAATAATTAAAATAAGTGAAAATGATCAAAACTGTACTTATTGAAATCTTGAAGATGTAAAAAATAGTTTTCTGTTGTTTTCAAGTTTAAATATGAAGAATTCAGGATTCTTAATTTTACTAACTTGAAAATAACAGCAATCCTGGTTTCAGAAGAATCATTATTATAAATGTTAAGCTGGGATAACGTATTTAAAAAAATTTGAGAATTTGTTTTACCCAGTCATTGATACAAAAAAACTAGAATTTATGAAAATGTTGAAAATCTAAGAAACTTTAAACTCTGCAGCATCGAATCCTAGAAATTTAGGCAGAAATTCATGAGAATACCAAAAAGTATTTTTAATAATAAATTAACTTTTAAGAAATACTGAAAGTGTTAGATTTTATGAATAAACTGTTTTTTAAAAAATTTGAAAAAATAAGTAGGATTTATAAAACTTGGAAATCCTACACCATCAAATTCTAAAAAAAAGCATGTAAAAATCTATAAAATTAACAGAAATCTTTAAGAATACTATATATTACGTTACAAAATTTTATAAACTATTTAAAAAGTAGGTAGGTACAAAATATAAAAAATCAATTATTCAAAATCTACGTACACGGAGAAAAAACTTGAAGTAAATTTTACTTTTTTCAAAGTAAATCGCTTTTTTTTGCAAAAAAAGGAATTTTTACTGTAGGATTGTATTATTTACATTTTAATATATAAGGTTTACTTTGGAAAAAGTAAAATCTCCTCATCTTGAGGCAATGGCTTCAAAATTGAGGAATTTTACTTTTTTCTAAAGTAAACCTTATATATTAAAATGTAAATAATACAATCCTACAGTAAAAATTCCTTTTTTTTTGCAAATAAAAGCGATTTACTTTGAAAAAAGTAAAATTTCATTACTTTATCATTGAATTCTAGAAATCTGTAAAGTGTATTCATAGAATGCCAAGAATTCTATAAAAATACCAAAAAATACGACAAAACTGTATTTAAATAGCATTTAATACAAAAATTTGAGAAATTACTGTTATTTGGGATTTTATAATTGTTATTCTTTGACGATCTAGTTTCAGTAATAAAATTTTTCAATTTCACAAATTTCGGAGTTCAGGGTCGACTATTTTTCATATTTTTATTCTTTATAATGGAACTCGACTTTGGTGATTTTTAAGTCACTGAGGATATAATTTCGTCTATTTCTAATACTTTTAGTATTTTCCATGTTTCTTTCTGATTTCTACAAATTGAAGGGTTTTCTGATATTATGAATTTCTATACAGCTTTCTGAAATTCGATGCTTTAGGAATCAAAGTGTTCTAAAAGTTTTTGAATTTTTCATAGATTTTTAAGAAAATAACGGCGAAAAAGATTTTTTCAGAAATTCCCTGTTGAGATTATCTACATGTGACCCGATTTGAGAAAAGATACCTTAGGGTACAAATCGTTTAGGTCTACTTTCCAATGCTTTTGAGACAGATAATGTGCCTAAACGATGGGTACCCTAAGGTATCTTTTCTCAAATCGTGTCATATATTTTTTCAACTTAAATTGTGTAATTGTTCAGTTGCGATTAAACGCGATTTTAACTGTATTAATAAATTTCGTAGTTTAGAGTGTAACATTTTTTATTTACATACTCAATATTATGGAATTCAAGTTTTGTGATTTTCAAGTCATTGAGGTTAGAATTTCGTCTTTTTATAATACTTTCAGTATTTCTATATTTCCTGATTACAAACACGACTTGAAGGATTTTCCTGCTAATGTATATTTCTTTATAGCATTCTAAAATTTTGATGCTCTTCAATTTTTTTATATTTTATACATTTTTGAGAAAATGACATCGAAACAGATTTTCTCAAAATACCCCTTTCCAAACTTTTTTTCTGCCTAAGTCCTAGATAAGAACATTACACAAAAATTATTTTAATTCTACTTTTTGCGATTTTCATTTTCTTTTTCAACTATATCTTCTCCGAAAAATTCACTTAAAAAATTAGGATTCTCTCCAAAACATTTCCTTATTAACTATATTTTTTTAAAATGTGAAAAATGACTATTCTTCACTTGTGTATAACAAATTTCATCTAATTATCTGAATCGCCATTTTCGTAGATAATTTTTACTAATGATTTTCTGACCTTTCCAGACTTGATGTTCTCGGCGCATCGTGGGCCATATTGGGGCATGCCCAGGGCGACCTCTAGCCAAGCGAGAACTGTCGGCGCGCGCCATCTTTCCATTGGAACCGACGCGGCCTCTCGCAAGAGTCGCAATTTTTCGGCGTAGCCCTCTTCGGTAAGAGGGGACCAAGAGCGATACGGATCGAAAGTATCCGAGCCATCGTTCCCGCTGTTACCCAATCCCGATGTGTTGAGCGCTTTCCGGTGTCGCGACCTCGCGAATACCCTTCGTAAAAGTTTATATAAATTTAGACCCAACGACAATCAACTTTATTCCGGGCCTATAAATAGTGCATTATGGAAACGCCGTACTTCGACTTGTGCAGAAATCTTCGTTCAAGTGTTTACTTCGGGTGATTCGAAGTATATCGGATATAAATAATACGCTTGGAATATGATGAACTTCACCAAATATCAACATAAAAATGTTATTTTAAAAATAAATATTGAATAATTATTTATTTAAAAATTATTCCCATCATTTTGGCCAACAAAGATCCATCATTAATCATTCATAATAGCTCAATTTTGGATCCAAGCCTGACTGACAGGGAAAATTCATAATTTTCTACGACAGTAACTTTTTTAAGGTTCAGATTTCAGTAATCATTTATTTCGTATTCCCCGAATTTCCCTGAATCATCAAAAACCCCAAAAAACTAACCTCGAAATAGATCCCCACGTGCCACCACGCGTAGCCGACGATCTCGAATGCGCAGCAGGCGGTACCGCGGGCAAGGGCTGCTTGTTCCTCTTCGGTTCGGATTCCAAAGGACTCGACAGTTGCTCGACCGATCGTGATAACGACGAGTTATCCATTGACCTTGAAAACGCATTCAAGGGCGACAACGTCGGGCTGCAATCTTTCGGCGTCGTTGCTGCTCGCGACATTGCAAAGCAAACAGACAAACGAAACCCATAAAATTTCCCATTTATCGACAACGAGCAATCAAAAGTCCGTCCCGTCTCATCGTTTCATTTTTCATCGAGGATTTTCGCCGCGGAATCGTGTTATTTCAGGGCGAATGCAACATAAAGAACATCGAGCACATAAATTTGCACGCGTTTTCCCAAGTATTTCTTGGGTGTAATTGAAGCCCCGCACCTGCCAATTATCGTGAGCATGCTCATGCTTCATCTTCTTATCATTGGGTTCGCGGTTTTTCGAGTTTTTTTATTGGCGATATGCAAGGACGACACGAACACAACACAAACATAGATTTTTCTCCTTAGGACAGAAATTTGGGTTGTTTTAGAAATTTTATGAATGAAATATGTCGCTTCGTATTTTTTGACAATGTTTTTTTGTGTAGTTGAAAGCTTTTTTTGTATTGCTGCAACAGTATAAATAGTTTTTGGCAAGGAATTTTGAATTTGTCTAATAAACAATATTATTTTAATATTTTTACGCTCCTTTTTTTTACATGTATGATTTCATAAATTTTGTTTATTCAAGAAGTCTAGTAATAAAAAATAAAAAAATTTTCATTAATTATATCAAACTTTGATATTCGAGCTTTCGATCATTATTTTAGAAAATAATATAAAATATTATGTAGGATAAAATAATGTCGTAAAATGGTGAGAAATTATTTCTTACGACTAAAAACTTTTTAAACAGATTTTTCAGTGCAGCAACTTCTGATGGTACCACACGACTAAAAGTTCAAAAACCAAGTCTCTTTCTGAATTTCAATCAAGTTTCAGAGGAAAGTTACCAAGAAAAGAGGAGAAACAGAGAAAAAGACGACGAAAACCGATCACTCTTAAACTTACATTGGTACAAGTGAGCTGGGGCAATTGAAGAAACCATGGAAACGCTGTCCGCGTCGAGAGCACTTCCTTCGACAGCTATTGTCGGCGTCCCTGTACGAAATACACGTCGAAATATTCAATTTTCCGACGCACCCGAAATTCGAGTTCCCCAAAAACCAATTTCTCCGGATTTCAAAGTTCCCATGGAAATCCGTAGTTCTTTATGTTGCATTTTTCATAATTTAAAATGAGATCATGCGAGATCGTTCCCACTTTAGTCAAGAAACAAATTTTATAGTAAACTATAAATACTGGAATATTTTTCTAATAATTTTTATAACTGTGGAATCGCAGATACGGAACACGTACGTTTAGTAAACGTTGAATAAACGTCGAGCGAACGTTTTTGCAACGTTTAGTAAACGTTCAATAAACGTCAAGCGAACGTTTTTGCAACGTTTACTAGACAATTGCAATTGAATCCAAATTTCCTTGATTGCTGATTCATTCTTTATTCATAAATCCCAGAATTATTCTGAAAACGTCAAAATGACGTTTAAGCGACGTTCATTAAATGTAAAACTGACGTTTACTATACGTTTATTAAACGTACGTGTTCCGTACAAGTAACTGTGGAATCGTAGGTCAAGGAAAAAAAACAATAGTAATATTGTTTATAAGTAGAAAATAAAATAAAATTTTAAATACCGTCAGTAGTGGAGTCTGAAAGATTGCCGCCAACACTCGTGGCGCCGCCACTCTCGCGGTCGCTCGAGCCACGGACGCCACTGTCCGCACTGCAGCTCCCTCTGTCGCCTGCTTGACCACCCGAGGTCGTGCCGGCGACGCCGACGCTTGAATTGACCACGTTCAGGTCCGTGGAACACAAAGATGGCGGAACTCCTAAATGAGAGTTGAGGGCGCCACTGCTGCTGCCGGCGCCGGGCGTCGCGGTGCCGTTCACACTGCCCCGGGGGAAAGAAACTAGGGATTCTTGATCGCTCAGGCATATGTTTCCCCCGCGTTCCGCTAGTTGGCGTTGGAGCTAAAGTGGAAATCATCAATAAATGAACGCGAGATTCCCTAAATTATCATTGTATTTAGGACTTCGCCCCCCCCCCAAACCCTATTAGTTTCTGTTTAAGGTATAGGTTTTCGAGGACATATCGTGACATTCGGGTATGTTCGGGTATGATCGTAAGTGATCGGGTATTTTCGGAAGTATTCGGGTAGATTCGGAAGTGTTCGGGTATGTTCGTAATTCAACCCAACCCAACCCAACAATGAAGTTTTTTCATTATACAGGGTGTATCAAAAACTACGGACGATAATTTTTATGAATTTTCTTCAGATTTTTCTAAGACTAAAAGTCCTCTACAACTTTTCGCGAAACTCAAAACTGGCGGAGATATTCGAGTTTGAAATTTAACCAA
>JAPYZL010089602.1:0-17591 GCA_030522825.1 Platygaster orseoliae
GCAAAAAAAGTGGCCATTTTTTTTGTACATGCACGGGAAAAAATATTGTATGTTACATGGGAGAAAGAGAATGATTCCAACTCGTGCGTTTGGGCACTCTCTGCCGCTCGTGCCCAACTTCGCACTCGTTAGAATCATTCTCTTTCTCCCTTGTAGCATAAATATCTATTTTACATGAAATAGTAATTAAATTCACGCTAACTTCGGGAAGAATTTAAACCCCCGAAATTCTCTTTCGATTTAATTTGGTCAAAATTAATTCCAATAACAATATCTTATTACATCTTAATTCAAGTAATTTGTGGAGTATTTCCTGAAATTCTAAATTTAAAAAAATGGACTAAATTTTCCATGTTCCACCATATTTGTTATTTTGAAAAAAAAAATTAGTATTTACACATTTTATGACTCTTACACAGGGATGTGAATTTACCGGTCAGAAAAAATTTTGTCGTGTCATGGTATTTTATGACAGTAACTTACCGTAATTTACCGTCAAATTCCACAACTTTCTAATTCAAATTTACCCTCAGAGCTCGTTTCCGGTCAGTAATTACCGGTCATGACCAAATTTTGATGAAAAATGCGACCGTATGTGCACAGAGATAGTATATTAACATTTTTGAATGCTATGGTAGAATTTATAAAAAATCGCAACACTCAAAAGAAATCAATTTTTATTGCCCATTTGTAAAGCATCGTTTTTCTTTACAAGTGAAGGAAAACAACTTCTTAAGCCGTGGTTAAAGTAGCATTTTCCACACAAGCGATGAAAATATATTTCGTATCAAAATTTTAAGATTTAAAAATCTGAGTAAGAAGATTGAAAATTTTACATTTCAAACCTTGAAACAATTTATTAATATCAACTCGGAAACAGAAACAAAATATTCATGTTTAAGAATTAATTTCGTAGGCGATAGTTATGAAAGTTTTGGCATTTTATTTATGTAAAATTATGCCCAACAAAGTGCAAATTTTTCTATATCACTGACTGGTAAGATAAACTAACGGTAAAATTTACCAAAGTTTTCTCGCGGTAATTGACGGTCATTACCAGTAATTTACCGGTAAATTGACAGCCTCACATCCCTGTTCTTACACCATCGAAAACTATTGTAAAAAAAGATCAATTTACCCTGTGAAAGTGCTCGTGGGTCCCCGAAGATTCGATCCTTTTAAACTAAGGTGCCGAGAGCAATAGCCTCTCCGCTGGCTTTCTTTTTGACACTTGTCATTGCTACACAGTCTTCTCCACTGCTTACCATTAAATTTCTTCCTAATCCCACTCGGCGTAACTACTATATCACCCTTTTTGTATTTGTGTGGCGTTGTCGCCTGAGATCTGCAAAACGAGCCACAAAATTTTGCTTTACTTTCGTAATTTCATAACTTTTTTTCCAATCAAGTTTTATCAAATTTTATTACGTTTTTGATTTTAATGTTTTTTTTTTTGTATAAAATACAATGAAAAATATTAAAAATATCGAAGCGATAAGAGCCTTTCGTTTTTCCGTGTGATTAAAGTTTTCGAGTGTGGATTAGCCTGCTTTGATTTTCAGCCGGTTGTTTGACAAGCGACAGGCTCGAAATATAGGGACACGTGGTAATCAATTGATGAGCAACGAATAAAGGTTAATCGATATTTTACCTGGGTGTGGCTGCCTGAGAACGAGGAGTTATACTACGTTCTACGAGACTACTGGTACTTCCACGGCTCTGCATGCTGCTTCTTTTACTGCTCCCCGATAATTTCGCATCTGAAACACATTTTACAAATGCCAGAGCGTAACCAAGATATTCAATATTTCGAAATCCTAGTTGAAAATTCGTGATTTTTATTATCAAAAGAAAAAAAATTGACAGAAAAGTTTTAGAGAGAAGAGATTGTTTAATATTTTAATATTAATTCAAAGTCCACGTATAATTAATAAATAGCATTCAGTTCATTCTTAGGCAGTAATAATTAGAAAAAATAAAAAATTTTATTGCATAAAAATTCCTCATTCGAAAATGGATAATTGTTGCTTAAGTAATAAAAATATCAATAGAAAAACATTATATATAGGCAAATTTATACAATAATTTGTACATTCAATTTTGAAAAATTATTCCATTGGTATCAATGAGCGAAATTTTGTGATTTTTATTATAAAAAAAATAAAACAAAACAAAATAAAAATTGACAGAAAAGTTTAAGATAGAAGAGATTGTTTAATATTTTATTATTAATCCAAAATCAACGTATAATTAATAAATAGCATTCAATGCATTCTTGGGAAGTAATAATTAGAAAAAATAAAAATTTTTATTATATGAAAATTCGTCATTCGATGTCGAAAATTGTTGCTTAAATAATAAAAAAATCACTAGAAAAACATTGTATATTGAAAAATTTAAACAATTTTTACATTCAATTTCGAAAAATGATTCCATTGGTATCAATTAGCGAATTTTGTGATTTTTTTTAACAAAAAAACAAAACAAAACAAAACAAAACAAAAAATTGACAGAAAAGTTTTAGATAGAAGAGATTGTTTAATATTTTATTATTAATCCAAAATCAACGTAAAACTATTAAATAGCACTCAGTTCATTCTTAGGCAGTAATAATTAGAAAAAATGTAAATGTTTATTATATAAAAATTTGTCATTCGAAAATAGAAAATTGTTGCTTGAATAATAAAAAAATCAATAGAAAAACATTGTATATTGAAAAATTTATACAATTCGTACATTCAAATTTCAAAAAATTACTCCATTGATATCACTTAGCGAAATTTGGTGATTTTTATTATAAAAAAAAAACAAAACAAAACAAAACAAAAATTTGACAGAAAAGTTTTAGATAGAAGAGATTGTTGAATATTTTATTATTAATCAAAAATCAACGTAAAATTATTAAATTGCATTCAGTTTCTTCTTAGGCAGTAATAGTTAGAAAAAATAAAATTTTTCATCATATAAAAATTCGTCATTCAAAAATATAAGATTGTTGCTTAAATAATAAAAAAATCACTAGAAAAACATTGTATATTGAAAAATTTCTACTTTTCTTACATTCAATTTCAAAAAATGATTCCATTGATATTAATTAGCAAAATAATAAATGAAGAATGTAAATTCGTGTTTAGATATAAGAAGTTTTGATTAAATCATCAACTATCATAACGTAGATATTCAATAACTCAAAATCCTAGTTGTAAATTTGTGATTTTTATAATTAAAAGAAAAAAACAAAAATTGACAGAAAAGTTTGAGATAGAAGAGATTGCTTAACATTTTAATAATAATCCAAAATTCACGTATAATTAATTAAAGGAATCAGTTCGTTAATAAGCAGTATAATGAGAAAAAATAAAAATTATTTATTTTTATCATACATTATTAAATTTTTTATTTTATTTATTTTATTAATTATAAATTTGTATTACACGAAAATTCGTCATTTGAAAATACAAAACTGTTGCTTAAATATTATTTATATTGAAATAAAAAAAAATCAACAAAAAAACATTTTACAATATGAAATATATACAATTTGTACATTTAATTTCAAATAACCATTTCATTGATAATAATTAGCAAAATAATAAATAAACAAGATGAATTCGTGGTAACATATTAGAAATTTTGAATAAACCATTAACTAGCCTTATATAGATTTTCAATATTCCAAAATCCTAGTTAAAAATTTGTGATATTGATAATCAAAAGAAAAAACAAAAAATTGACATAAAAGTTGGAGGGAGTTTTAGATATTGTTTAATATTTTAATATAAATCCAAAGTTTTTTACAAAACTCAAAATCAAAAAAGGTATTCAAGTTGAAAGTTTCAACAATCAGACTCGTTAAATTTTAAACTGTGATATTTATTTTTGATTTTGAGTTTTGTGAAAAAATTGTATCATGCTTTATATCGATGAATTTTTCAGAAAAGTTTTTCCTGAAATTTATTTATTTATTTTTCTGAATTCCTGAATATTGATCTAGAATTTGAATCCATAGGATTTAAAGTTTAAAAAATTTTCAGTTATTTCATTGATTTTTGAGAAAATCATATCTACCTGCATTTTGAGTATTTTTAAAATGGATTTCCTAGTGTTTTATAGATTTCTAAATTTCGATGTTTAAAAAATTTTTCCTTTTCGAATAAATTTTTACAAAAACAGTATCTTAATAGATAAAATAGCTCTTTCAGTATTTTTCATATTTTTTCATCATTTATAAGATTTGACGGATTTTTAAATATTCTTATAAATTGCTTCATATATTTCTAAAATCCCATGTTTTATAGTTTTTTTTAATTTCATATATTAATAGTGTTTTCTTTTAATATTTATAAAATAATGCAAGATTTCTAGTATGCTATTTTCATCAGTAATTCAAAGTTCAAGATATTTAGATTCTTTTGATACGCTTCTCAGAAAATATTATGTTCATACATTGTTAGTATTTTTCTTTTTTTTTAACTTTAATAATAATTTCTGAAATCCAATGATCAAGAAATCAATGTTTCGTCAATTTTTATAGATTTTCAAAAAAATCAAATCAGCATTGAAATGTCTAAAACAAGTCTAATAGAATCATATATATATATATATATATATATATTTTTTTTTTTGACAGTAAAAAGAATTTTAGGAAGACATCCATCTCGAAAAAGATAAAGAATATGAATAAACCGACATTGAATAAACAGAATGATAACAAATTTCCAAATTTGGGGTATGATATAACTATGATTTGTGTTATCAGATCGTTTTTCATGTTTGATCCTTTGCTACCATCTTTATTTGATTGTAAACTGATGAGAGAGGTGGTTCTAAATCTTCGTGATGAAAAGATAAAAAAATCTTATCTTCGACTACTGGAAATTTTCACGATTTACGAGAGTTTATCAGAAATATTTTAAAAATAAAAAAATTTTGATCATCAAAAATACGATAAAATTACAATTACATGATAATTATAATTAATAATTATTATTTTTCTGAGAATTGTAGTTTTCGATGCAAACTTCCAAGTTTAAATATACCTAATAAACCACGATTTAATGAATTCGAATCATTGCCAAATAAGAAAAAAAAGTTCATTTCAGTCAAGTAATTTCAATCTACAAAATCAAGTTCCATCGTTCATGTTTCGTTTCGGTATCGATGAAATCTCAATTTCCTTAACGTTATTGACGTCCCGCAAAATGAGGTCACTTTCAGGGGAAATCGTAATGGTCACGTAGTTTTATACGCAGATTTTCTTCAACATAAAAATCACTTCAACCTACACAATCAGCTTTTTCATTCGAACCATATTACTGTACTTGAAAATTTTTTTCTTGAACTGAATATAAAATCGAAAACCAGAATATTCAAAAAATCAAAAACTTCAATTATAACTTTATTCCACAGCATATTACTGCGAGTTTTGAAAATTCCTATTTTAACGGAACGAAAAGTTCACGGTCCAAGTCGAAGCCGAGGACTGTAATCGTTTCGCCCAAAAAAGTGATTTCACACTTTCAAATACGATATTTAGTTCACATTGCTGAAAATTCAATTCAAAATACTTTGCGATATTGGAGTTGTTGCTCACCAGCTTCGGAAGGAAAAGTAATATCTTCTTTATCTAAGTCGTCTTCACTTTCGTATTCGTCGTAGAGCCTGCTGCTCCCGTTGCTAAGGGCCGTGGCCGCGGGATGGGCCGGAGTACTTAAGGTCATGAGAGGACTCGTCCCGGTCGTTCTGTAGTAACTTCCGGTTTCCCCGTGTGTAGGCATATGAGCAGCATGCTGAGGCGCGTGGTGCAATTGCAACATGGACGTTGGAGCTTCGAGCGAGTTCCGATATCCATGATCTATCACAACCAAGTGAAAAAAAATCCATGAAAAATCAAATTTAGTTAATTTCAATTAACTTAGAATCATAGCTTGAATATTATCAACTACTGTTTGAAGTTATATGTTTGAAAGAGTTCGGGTATGTTAGGAAGTGTTCGGTTATATTCGGGTATGTTCAGAAGTGTTCGTATATGTTCTGGTATGTTCGGAAAGGTTCGTGTATGTTCGATTATATTCGGTTATGTTCAAAAGTGTTCGTATATGTTCGGCTATGTTCAGAAATACTCGGATATGTTCGGAAGTGTTCGAAGATGTTCGGAAATATTCGAGTATGTTCTTAGGTATGTTCGGAAATCTTTGTGTATGTTCAAGTACATTTGGAACTGTTCGTGTATGTTCAGAATTGTTCGGGTATATTCGGAAATATTCGTGTATGTTCAGAAATGTTCGAATATGTTCGGGATTGTTTAAGAATATTCGAAACTGTTCAGGTGTGTTCGAAAAAGTTCGGGTATGTATGACATTGTTTGTAAGTGTTCGGGTATCTTCGAAAATGTTTGGGTAAATTGAAAACGTTCAGACATGTTCTCAGGTATGTTCGGAAGTGTTCAAGTATGTTTTTGGGTATATTCGGAATTATTTGTGTATGTTCCGGTATGTTCGGAATTGTTCGGAATTGTCCAGGTATCTTCGAAAATGTTCGGGTATGTTCGGAAGTGTTCAAAGATGTTCGGAAATATTCGAGCATGTTCGTGTATGTTGAAAATTGCTCGGGTATGTTTTCGAGTATATTCGGAAATGTTCGTGTATGTTCGTAATTGTTCAAAAATATTCGAAATTATTCAAGTGTGTTTGGAAATGTTCAGGTATGTATGGCATTGTTTTCAAGTGTTCGGGTATGTTCGAAAATGTTCGGGTATGTTCGAAAGTGTTCAGGTATGTTCAAAAGTGTTCAGGCATATTCAAAAGTAAATGTTCAGTAGTTTTCTGGTATGTTCGTAATTTTTCAGGAATGTTCAAAAGTGTTCGAGTATGTTCAAAAGTGTTCGGACATGTTCTCAGGTATCTTTGGAAGTGTTTGGGTATGTTCGGAAATATTCGGGAATGTTCTGGTACCGTCAGAAATGTTCGTAATTGTTTTTAAGTGTTCAGGTATGGTCCAAATTTTTCGGGTATGTTTACATACGCGAACATCACAAAATATCACAAAACGTCACAAGATTCGAATATTTTATAAAATATCACACAAACTACTCTACCAATCAAATTGATTTGACTTCAATTAACTTTGAATCATGATTTTAACCAGCAACTATTCAAATTATAAGTTCGGGTATGTTCGGACGTATTCGGTTATATTCGAATATATCCTCAAAAATGTTTGGAAGTGTTCTTATATTTTCGGAATTTTTTGGTACGTTCGGAAATATTCCAGTATGTTTTTGGGTATACTCGCAAGGATTTATGTATGTTCAGGTAAGTTCGGAATTCTTCAAAATTGATCGAACATGTTCGAAAGTATTTAAGTATATTCTTTCGTATGTTAGGGTATGTTCACAATTGATCGGGATTGTTCGGGTATGTTCGAAAATATTCGGGTATGTTCGGAAATATTCGGGTACGCTTTCAGCTATGTTCATAAGAGTTCGTGTATGTTCGAGTAAGTTCGGAATTGTTCGAGGATGTTCGGAAATATTCGTGTATGTTCTCAGGTATGTTTGGAATTGTTCGGGAATAATCAGAAATATTCGGGTATGTTCTTTCGTATGTTCTTGTATGTTCGGAATTGTTTGATTATGTTCGGTGATATTCGGGTATGGTCTTGAGTATATTCGTAAAGGTTCGTGTATGTTCGGGTAAGTTCAGGTATGTTCGAGGATATTCGAGTATGGTCTAGGGTATTTTCGGGTAAGTTCGGAAAAAATAGCATGGCGTAGCGTTACGTCGCGCTACGAAGAAACCAACTCACCATTGGCGTCCGTTCTCGCGCCTTCGCAGTCTTCCATCCCCTCCTCGAGTTCGTCCCACCAGGGTGGCCTGATGAGCCTGAGATCGGCGCGTTTGACGGTGTGATTCTCGTACTGGTCACCCCCGTCGCCCAGGACGCGGACGACGTAACGCTTTGGCTTCGTCAGCAGCGTGCACACGGTGCCCTGGTAAAAGGCGTCGCTCAGCTGCTGCTGGTGACTGTTGACGCGCATCGCGGGGTTCGTCGGTATCCGCACGCACACCCGGGCGCCCAGGGTCACGTGCTCCGTGAGCGGACTCGAATCCGCGATCACGTCGTATTTCCCGAGGCCGAGCACGTCGCCGTAGCGCACCAGCTTGTTACAGCCGCCGTCGAACTCGACGTAGACCTCGGCGAGACCGGCGTCTCGTATCACACCCGGGTAATAACGCGAATCCCTCAACGCCAACACGCGATATTTCCGCCACTCGCTGAGATCAATCGCGACCGCGCTCGACAACGTGCACCGCGAGCGCGGCGAGGACTCGTCCCTCAACGAATAGTCCACCGCTGTGCTTTGGGGCGACATCACCACGGAACGCGCCACCGCCGACGCCGCCGTCGTCCCCACGGATCCCGTTGGAGTCGTCATCTGGAGCGAAATAATGGAAAACGAAGATATGAGTTTTGGGGAAATTGAATGAAACCGCACTGAAAAAAAATATTGTGATTATTAAAACAGTGTATAGTAAACGCAAATCAGTCAGACATATTGTACCTTTTGCTACACTCAGAAAAAAATCCGCTACTTCGAAAACGATACATCGTGTTAAGTGGTGTTGAGTGCTAGAGTTTTGGTCTAAAACGACAAATCGTGTTAAAACAAAACGAAATCGTGTTGGCATAAAACGGTTTTGTGTTGTGCCAGTACGAATCGTTTTGTGCCAACACGATTTCGTTTCGTTTTAACACGATTCGTCGTTTTAGGTCAAAACTCTAGCATTCAATATCACTTAAAACGATGAATCGTTTTGGAAGTAACGGATTTTTTTCTGATTGTAGATAATATAGTTATTTTTGCAACGCCATATTGTAAATATTGTCAAATGTTATTGTAGCAATAAATATATTTTGTTGTTAACATTTTTTTACACATTTCGTTTTTTACTATACATCTCGTACTTTTTACAATATCATATTGTAATCCTTACTAATTTAGATTACTAATAAACTGAATGACAAAAGAAGATACAATATTGGAAAAATTCAAAAATGTATGGTAAATTTTACTATTTTCTCTTTGTACATGAAATATCATATTTTACAAGCTGAATAACAAATTATGAAAGTTGAAATATTACATTATATGTTTCACTATACACAGATATAAGATTCTTTGGGATAGTAACATAAAAATCACGATTCGTATAGTACGATTTGCATGTGTGAATTTAAAAAATTCCAAAATCGTGTAGTAAAAACTGTCACACATATTGTACTTTGAACAATATGACGATTTTACTATAAAATATAGTAATTATTAAAATAATTATAGCAAGTTTTGCAATAATATTGTAAAAACTACAATAATATTGTGAAAACTGCAATATATCTGGCAAAAAGTGCAAAATTTTTTTTCTCAGTGTGGTGTTTCACATCACTGCGCGACAGTATTTTCATTGCCAATAGACTACTTGCCAAAAAAAAATTGTATGATAATTTTTTTTTCCTGTGTAAATTATGCCATGTATAATGCACAATGCCATCTTGCCAGTACTAAAAATAATGCCATTATCTGAAACTAGCTATAACTAATTTCCATTGCAGCTACATTCATGCATGAAGGTAATGCCTTAAGGATAGTAGGAAGAAATAATTTTTGGAAGAGGTTTTCAAGAGTAGGATTTATCAATTTTTCAAATTTCAGGATTTTTAAGTTATGTAAATTTTAAAGTTTGAAGTCGCGTGTTTTTCATAAATATCTAATATAATGGAACTCGTGTTTTGTGATTCACGAGTCACTGAGGACAAGATTTTTTGATTTTTTCATGTTTCTTCAGTGTTTATACAATTTAAAGCACTTTCGATGATGGATTTTTATACCGCTTTCTAGAATTTGATGCTCTTAGAACCAAAGTTCTGGAAATTTGATATATTTTTATAGACTTTCGAGAAAAATAATGCCTATAGGCAACAATTTTGAGTATTTAATTTAATTTTTCTAAAAACAATATCTTTTATACGCATTTTCGATAATTTTCGTTTTTTTCTTCTTTTTTTTTTTGTATTTTATCAATTTAAAGAATTTCCTCGTATTTTTATGGATTTCTTTATTGATTTCAAAATAAGAAGCTCTCAGATTAAAAGTTTTACAAATTCTTAAAAAAATTACATGCACATAGTTTTCGAATGTTATTATATTTCTAACGTTTAAAAAATTTTTTTCATTAGTTGTATTTTTTTTTTTTTTTGTATTTGATCAATTAAAAGAATTTTCTCGTATATTCATAGGCTTATTTAATGATTTTAAAATATGAATCTCTCGGGTTAAAAGTTTTATAAATTGTTGAAAAAATTATATCGACATAGTTTCCGAATGTTACTAGATTTCTAACATTTTTTGAATTTTTTTCATGATTTATATTTTTTTTTATTTCATATTTTGTATGTTTATCTTATTTTTTTTTACTACGTAATGTTTTATTTCTATTATTAAAATTTGAAGGATTTTTCATTAATTTTACAGATCTATGTGTATAGCTTTGTAGAATTTGAATTTCTAAGAGTCAAAGTGATAAAAAATGTTAAATATTTTTATAAATTTTTATAATAACTTTATTGTTGTAGTATTATATTATTATTTACTTTATTGAATTTGAAGTTTGACAATGCAACGTTGCCACTACCGGAAATAATGCTGTGATCTGAAACTAGCTGCAACTAATATCCATTCATGGAAGTAATACCTCAAGGTGGGTTGGACCCAAAAATTCCCCCTCTACCAACTTACCTTTAGCTAGTACTGCCACGATAGAATAAACTAATAGATTTTGATGAAACTTTGCAAAAATATGCAAAATATTTCGAAAAAATTTTGTACCAAATTTGAAATCATTGTACTACTCGAAACGGGAATTAAAAATAAATAACTTTTACATGTACTCTTATGGGAGTGACATCATTTTATCGAATATAATAAAAAGTAACTGACAGAAAATTATGAAAAAATTCTGAAAAATACTTTCATACGCTGTTCATATCCTCGCGAAATTTCAGGATGATCCACTAATTCGTTTGTCAGAAAAAAAATGTTTTATACATCAAGTGGATAAGACATTTGATGCATATTGTGAAGTGGATTTGGCAGCGTTGCGTAATACATATATGTAATACTCCTTAGACCATGTAGAACATGGACCGCTCGTTGCCTATCTTGTTGTATGCTGAAAATCATGTCCAACACATGGGGCAAGTTGCGAGGTCCAACACCATAGCAGCCATACAGCAGTTGGCAGCAATGCAGCAGATACCAATGCACGGTTGGACCTCGCAACTTGTCCTATATGTTGGACACGCTTTTTCGGTATCCGACGAGTGGTCCATGTACTATATGGTCTAAGTAATACTCCTATATGGGCAGTAGAAAGAGAGGTTGGCGTGCAGGTAGAGTGAGACAAAACATCATTCACATATGCGATGTTGCCAATAATACAGGCCAACATCTTTCGTGTGAACATAGGTACTACTAAAAGCTTATAGTCGATGATAAGTCAAGAAAATAAATTGATCACTGATGATGTTCGTTAGGCCAATGACTACGAAATTTCTATTCGACGTCATTCAACTCGCCTGGAATGATGAAAAACGGATGAAAAAAGGAATGTAATCTCACCTGATAACAATCCGTGGGCTGTTGATGAGGCGAATGCCGAGCCAGCGTTGGCTGTGCCAAGGGCGGCAGCGTGGGGTGGTGATGATGGTGATGATGTATCAGCGACTGTTGATTCAGGGGCTGATTCGCGGTGCGCAAATTGAGCATGTTGGCGACGTTGCTGGTGACGTTGCTGATTTTGTCCATCTCCTCGAGCTCGGACGGGTCGAACTTGCGTTTCTTTGGAAGCTTCTTGGCGCTTATCGTCGGGTCCGTCGGGTCGCGCTGCTGCACCTGGGGCGGGGGCAGGGGGTCGTTGCCCGGCTTTTCGTTCATCCCGCCAACGCCGCCCCCGCCCCCCGCCGGGCCACCAACGTATTGCCCGGCCCCCAAAGATTCGAGCTTGTCGTGCATCTCAGGACGCGCAGTCAGCATTTTTGTCGCCTCGCGATGCTCTACAAGATTTCAAAACCGAACTCAATAGTAGTTTACTTGGTAATTTTCGAATATTTTTTACGAAAATTGATGCAACACGCACAGTGAATGTTTGAAAAACGGCGGGAAGTCCGCCATGTTGGATTTTAACACTCGCTCACTTGAGCTTGTCACAACAATTGTTCTTTCGGATCAGTGTTTTCACGTCATCGGATTACAAGAAAATGTTGTGTAATAGGAACTTTACATGGAATTCAACTGTAATAGTGAGTATCTTTCGTGGAAATTTTGCGAAAGTGCTTTCGACGCAAGAAATTGATCTTAAATGGTCAATTTTCAGAAAAACTCGGGAAAAGTACTATTACTGCACTGAAAAACCGATAAAATTATGCTGCATTTATTATGGGAAGTTGCAGTTGTAAAAGGGTTGATTTCGGATAATTCCACTCACAATCGGCACAGTCGAGAGGAGGCTGCAGACCTGGGGTGTGCGACAAGTTGAAAATGGGAGGATGGTGACAACGGCTGGGCGCATACCTCAGCACCCGGCTGTCGGGAACGGGATGCGTCGTGTCGGGGCTTACTCGGCTCGGCAGCTCCTTCCTGGCTCGCCCTGACACCACCTTCTTACCCGGTTTCGTCGGCTCTTTCTCTGCTGGCGCTGCGGCTGCCGCTGCTTCCTTATAACCCCAGCCGCCGAGCATCCTACCCCAGGATTTCGACTCGCGGCGCCGACACTTTCGCACAACTTGGCAGTCGCGCACTTGCCACTACCAACTGTCCTGAAACAAACGAATTTAACCCAAAATTAACGTTATTTTATGCCACAGCCTAGAGTACTGATAGTGGAGTTCGCACTCTTTTTTTTTAGTGGTATAATCAACTATGAAAATTGAATCTTATTTTAAAATGCAACGAAATAAGGGCATGACTAAATTTAAGATTATGTTTGAACTTCAAGTCATGCCTTAATTTTGTTGTATCTTAGAGTAAGATTTACTTTTTACAGTGGAGACGTTAAAAATTATCAGACGTAAAGTCAAGTAGGTTTACAATTAAGGATTATGTATCACACAGAAGAACACTCTAAAAGTTGAATCTTGTTACAAGATGCAGCAAAATCAAGATGCGACTTAAAATTCAAATATTAGTTTGAATTTAGTTCATGTTCAGATATCAATTCAGGAAATCATTCTTGATTCAAGACACATTCTTTTGATTCAAAACTAAATGGATGGAAATTAAATTCGAACATGGACCAAATTCGAGATAATATCTGAATTTCAAATCATGCCTTAATTTTGTTGCATCTTAAAATAAGATTTACTTTTCGCACCGAAGACGTTGAATCAATTGATTTTAGAATAAATTATTATTTTTTGTTTCTTTCTTATCTGTGATTGAATCTTATTTCAAGACGCAACAAAGTCAAGACACGTCTTGAAATTTAAATATTACTTTAAATTGAGTCTATATTAACAAATAATTTCTGGACATCATTATTGATTGAATTCACATTTTTGAAATTTAGAAGTAACTGGATGGAAATGAAGTTCGAACATAGATCAAATTTAAGATGATGTCTGAATTTTAAGCGGTGCCTTAATTTTATTGCATCTTAAAATAAGATTTACTTTTTACAGTAAAGACGTTCAAAATTTCAGGAGTAGAATCAAATAATTTTACCAAAAACTACTTTCCACTATTTTTATTATTTAGAGTTTAATCTTATTTTGAGATGCAATAAAATCAAGACACGATTTGAAATTCAAATATTACCTTAAGTTAAGTCTATGTTCACAAATAATTTGAGGAAATCATTCTTGATTTAAGACACATTCTTTTGATTCAAAACTAACTGAATACAAATTAAATTCGAACATGGACGTAATTGAAGATAATATCTGAATTTCAAGTCGTGCCTTAAATTGGTTGTATCTTAAAATACATTTGACTTTTTTCAGTAAAGACTTAAAAAATTTCCAGACGTAAGATCAAGTAATTTTACAATAAACTATTTTTTACTTTTTTTTATTTATATTATAATTAAATCTTATTTCAAGATGAAACAATATTAAAATACGACTTAAAGTTTTAATAGTACTTAAAATTTAGTCTATGTTTACAAATTATTTCAGGAAATCATTATCGATTTAAGACACTACATCTTGATTTAAAACTAACTGGATGGAAATTAAATTGGAACATGGGCCAAGTTCGAAAAAATTTTGGAATTCCAAATCGTGCCTTAATTTTGTTGCGTCTTAAAATAAGATTGACTTTTTACAGTGAAGACGTTCAAAATTTCAAAAGTAAAATCAAGTAATTTTACAACAAAACTACTTTTCACTACTTTTTTTATTTATAATCGAATTTTATTTTAAGATGCAACAAAATCAAGACACGAATTCAACTTTAAATATTATTTGAAATTCAGTCTACTTTCACAAATAATTTCAGGAAATTATTCTTGATTTAAGACACATTCTTTTAATTTTAAACTAACTGGATGAAAATTAAATTTCAACATTAACTAAGTACAAGATAATAATATTAATAATGATATTATCTGAATTTAAAGTCGTGTCTTAATTTTATTGCATCTTAAAATACGATTACTTTTTATAGTAAAGACGGAAAAATCAAGTAATTTTACAATAAAGTATTTTATAACCCACAGAAGAACATTCTCAAAATCGAATCTTATCTTAAGATACAAAAAAATTAAGACTCGACTTGAAATTCAAATATTACTTAAAATTTGGTCTACAATCACAAATAATTTGACGTAATCATTCTAGATTCAAGACACATCCCCTTGATTTAAGATTTGCTCGCTTGAAAATAAATTTTAACATGGATTGAATTTAAATGATATTTGAATTCAAATCTTGCCTTAATTTTGTTGCGTTTAAAAATAAAATGGACTTTTTAAAAAGTAGCAGTTATTGCGATACTGTGTTTTATTTATTGTGGTATCATTCTGAAATATTGTAATATTCGCTAGATGTTTATTGCAGTTTTTTTCAATAATAATACGCAATTACTTTCAAGTTGTCAAGTCTTGAATTATTCTAATAAAAGTCGATTTCTTCATTCTACGTCGAAAAAATGAATTAAAAATGAGTATCAAATTTTCTGTATTGAAATTTCTCGAGTTTCATACAAAGAAATATTGAAATTTCAGACTCATTGAAATCAAAAAAACGAAAGATACAAAATCCCATAATCTAAATACCAAAATGAGAAAAAGCTCTGTATTTTCATACTTAAAACTGACATCTTTGAAATTTAATATCTACAAAAATATGAACTTACACAAAAATTCAAGGTTCATTGTTTCACAATAAATTATTATTTTATTATCTGACATATTCTTTATTTCACGATCAATTTTTTCTTGACAATTCTAAAAGTTTTGTATCTGAGTTATAAGAATCAAATCACAAAAATTGAAGAATAATTAAATCAAGGAACATTCTGAAATGAGAATTATAAAATCAATTATAATATTGACTATCTATGTATAAACGCTGCAAAAAGTTTTACATTATTCAATCAAAGAACTTATCAGTTACTGAATTTCCTGCTATTTAATATGCATGAAGCTAAAAAAACCGACGCAAAAACGAAAAGAATCAATAGAACGGAATGTTCGAATATGCCCGAAAGTTATGTAACAATTGTGGTGTTTTTCGAAAATCATTCGACGTTCTATAAAGAAACTACGTATTTTTTTGAATTCGAAAACATTTTCAACATTACGAAAAGATTCGTCAAAATTAGTTCTAAAAATGGGATTTCAAAATTTCAATTTCCAAAATTCGATGTGTTATTTATTAAAAATAAACAAAATTTTTTCGGAGAACATGTTCATTGATTCCTAGTATTTTTAGTATTTTTCCTATATTTTTTTGTATGTATTGACTAACGTAAGATCTGATAGCAGATTCAGAAATTTCAAATACTTTAGTAATAATCATATTTTTTTTAGTAATTATTAGTAATGTCAGCAAATTTTGGTCCGTAGTTTTTATCCCCACTTCTCGTAAGAACCGGTTTATTGGTTAAATTTCAAACTTGAATATCTTTTTCGATTTCGACTTTTGTAAAAAATGGCAAAGGGAAAATCGTCCCAGAATTTTATTAAAAATTAATTATTTACCCTGTATTTTCAATTCCTATGAATAATATTGAAATTGAAACCTAAATTTCGAAAAATTGGGAAATTGCATCAATTTTTTTTATTGCTGATATCATTAGTTTATTAAAAAATATCAGATACGTATTTTTTCTCTTTGTCATATCTCAAAAATTGACGGTAACACAACGTTTTAAAAAGTATAACGATGTGACGTCATTTCAACGATATGACGTCATTTGCATGCTTAGTATATCTATGTATACGAAACTAAAAATTCACATATCTTGTGTGAAATAACTATGTGTAGATTATTCGGAGCCAATTTCACAAAATCATCTTTTTTATCAATTCAATATTTCGATCCTATATCGGGGTCCTCTTCAGGATCCTTAAAAAACATATTAACAATCCTTTACAAAATTTCCTTAAAAAATACTTGTGACCAATTTATTAAATACACTTGCATATTGAATACAGTGATTAATAACCAGTATATGGCAAGAAAACCGTCGTCATTTTGAATAATCAATTTCGTCTGAATTCTATACAATATTTAAATCCGTTGTCTTTAATTCCATTATATCACGTGAATTGGCACAAACTGCACTATAGAAAGACTGAACGAAAACTGACAAATAAATAAAATCTCAAAAGAAAACCTCTATCGTCAAAGCATATCAAAAATCATAATTCTCTTCTAAATACCATCATCATCAAATCATATCTAAATACGCGTTATAAATAGAACTCAAACTCTTCGTATCTTCTTGTCTGTTAAGTGTATTATCCGTTTTCTTAATAAAAATCATTTCCGAAACATTCCTCTTATATCTATTCACTTCTTTATCTAAAATCTCAATATCTTCCCAATTAAAATCATGACCAGTATCTATTCTGTGGTTTGTTATAACGTTGTGGTTAGACGAAAGCAATCTAATATTATTCATATGTTCTTTAATTCTTGTCTTTAAGTTTCTTTTCGTCTGTCCAACATAAGAAAAAGCACAATCTTTACAATTAATTGTATAAACCACTCCTTGTTGTTCTAGAAAATCTAATTTATCTTTTCCTCTTTTTATAATTCCCTTATTTAATTTATTATCTATCTTATTAATGATTTGAATGTTATGTTTTTTAAAAATCTTTTTCAATCTCATGTCTAAATTTTCAACAAAATTTTGACTCTTTCACTGAATCTCAAAGCATTTTAAATCAAAAATCGACAACTTTTAAACACGAATCCAATAAATTCATTACCTGTTGTCGAGAGGGTTTTTCACAACAACTTCGTGTTATTTTTAAGAGTTTTTATTACTTTTAATTCAAACAAATTCAAGAACTGGCCGGAGCCTTATA
>JAPYZL010089605.1:0-17303 GCA_030522825.1 Platygaster orseoliae
CTCTTGAAGGGAACTATGTTGAATAATAAAAACGAATTTTGACAAAAAAATGTGTTTTTCTTTGTTAGACCGGGGACTTATCAGCCAACCTGTTACATTACAGATTAAATTATAGAGTAATATTAACATTTCAATCTTGCAATAATATTGATGAAACATTACAAAAGCAACATTTCAAAGAAATAATGTCATTCACATTAAAGAAATTTTTTTCAGAATTTTAAAAAGCGCTGAACACTATAAAAAATCATTTGTTTATATTTATAAACAATATGTAAAAAAAAAAAAATGAAAAAAATACTTTTTCATCGATTTTCAAGCACTTTCGTAAACATCATTCTATTTTCTTGTCGATTTCAAAATTTGATCCAAATCGAATAGTTTGTTTATGAGGAAAATGAATTTGTTTAAAAAGTCACTAAAAACTTCATTTGACAATAACTTGTTCAAAAAAAATTATTTTTTTTCCTTTTGTCGAATCACTATGATGATAGTGAACTACCATTTTTTTAACATTTCGATGAAAAAAAAAATTAGTCTTTTTTTTGTGGTTTTTTCAAGAATTCTGACCCTAACCTTAAAGATAATATTACTGGTACGTTGTAGCAATATTATACTAACTGTACTGCATGGTAAAAATAAATCAAGTTATGGCCAAATATGGGCAATTCCATTGTTGGAATGTTACAGAGGTACGCACATTTGTTTTAATAACTATCATAGTTTCAGTATTTAGGTTTTGAACTTTAAGACATTTATAATAGAATCAAAAAGATCTTCTAATAAATAATAGCAGATTTTGTTGTAATTTTTCATACAGCTGACAAATCTGATTTTCATCCGTTATGTTACATCATGTTACACGTTATGGAACTCATTTCAGACCAAGCTACAGATCGTGCAAAACTCTGCTCCTCTGATGTGTCTATTTTATTGTATTATTATTATTTTTGTTTTTTGGTAAAGGTTCACCCTATTATTTATAGATAATATAGCCCCTGCTGAATAGTTCCAAGAAAAGTTTCGAATTTTTTTCTAGATGTTGGAATGTTACATGATATGTTGGTATGTTACACGTGCGATTCATGCGATTTCCGATGCCTGAAAATAGGGTCAAAATAGTTTGTAGACTTCTCATTAAAAAAAAACATTATTGTTCGAAAGTTGAAACATATTTTTTTTGCAAATACAACACTGAAAGGTTTTTTTTTTTTGAACGCTTAGATAAAAAATAGTTTTATGACTTTGTTGGATCAAAAAATGCAAAAAAGTATGCAAAAAAATTATGTAAAAAGTTTAAGAACATAAAAGGAGAATGTATTTCCTCGAAGAATAAAAAAATGAAAGTTTAAGACTGTTCCTTAAAAGATGTGAGATATGACACCATTTTTCTTTTAATATTATAAGTGTAATATCGAAAAAAAGTTTTTAATGCGATTCCCGATTTCTGTGGAATTACCCATATACGTAAATGTATGAAAAATTGAAATAATATTGTAGATTTTCTTGGAATATACTAATTTTTCCAATATTTACAGTACAGATTACTACATAGGTTCTTTTCTCAGTGCGCATTTCTTTATTCTCGTGTCGACATTTTCTTGTGACCTCGGCTGCGACGGAAATTCGGGCAAATTGCCATTGGTCCCCAAGCACCCGAAAGCTTCTTTGCGCTTTTTTTCAAAGTTGCACGGCCATGCTGTGCCGTCTCCGGCGCGGTGCGTGCGGCGCGAGTCAAAGCAGAAGCAGCAGAAGTAGCAGCGCCAAAGGATGCGAGGAATGCGATGCAGGCACGCCACGGGGTGGTGTGTACGTGTGCGCCCTAGCTGCTATTCTTTCCCTCTCGTCTTTTTCTCATTCGGGACTCCCCCTTCCTCTCGGCCCCGATTTTTTCTAATTCTTTTTTCCCTCTCTTACCTCGCTCATTCTTTCTCACAGACGGTCCCGACTTTACGAACCACGAAATGAGAATCGAAAGTGCCAACTTGAGCGACGACTTTTTTTCCCACCCTTTCGCGCATTTTTTCCGTGCTTTTGTTTTTTCCCGAGCTCGACGTTTTTTCCAGACAAGTTGGCATTCCGATTTGGAATTTGGTGGTTTTTTTGACTGAAATATTTTGCAAACATGAAAATTTCTTTTTATCATTCATTCATCATTTCATCAATATTTCATGCAAATATACCATTTCTTTAAATTAAATGTAATTAGAATATAAAATACTAAAATACAGTTGAAATAAGTTAAACCAATAAAATAAGTTTGAGTGAATCAAGTTTTCAGACTAAAACAAAAACTCATGAACTTCATCTTCAGAGACATTTAATTACGACGGTCGTAATCCGACCGGATATCGAGATTAAAAATTCAGCGGTTATGAATAATGATCAGAATTGACGTCGAAGTGACTTTCAAATCGCATTTTTTTTCCAAGTCCTAAAGAAAATAAAATATTGAGATCGACATTATAATTTAGAAAAATAAGATGAAATTCATTAAATTTATAATCAACCAAACCAAAAAATTTAAGTACTGCAAAGTACTTAAAAAAAAAACTTAGTAAAACTCCTACACAAATTAAAAAATATCTCTTTGGCTCTTTTTTCAAAGCCACGAAAAAATTTAGCCCAACTCGTGTATTATAGATTAGGATTTGGATCGAACGCTAAAGGCGCCCTCGTTTCAAAAGACCTGCCTTCGAGAATGTCTTATATATACGTCGTATAAGATGGCTTTTAAACCGATATAAAATCCCGGCCGAGAGGAAATTGCCCCTTACGGAAAAGTTGTCGAGCGTCTTTATCTCTTTCTCACTTTATCTCGAACGTTTTCGCGATTTTCCCAACGTCATCATTGGCACGCGATTGACTGGAGTTTTAGACGTGTTAAAAATTGAAATTTTTCATTGACGCTCGGTTTTCTAGAGCAAAGAGCAAATTAAAAAACGAAATAAATCCAACAGAAGTAAATAGTATATCAGCAAAATAACAGTAATAGAATGAAAATAGTAATAATAACAATATGGACTTTTAACAAAATCATTAATATAATTACAATAATAACCTAACAATTACAATTAATTATAACTAAATAGTTTATTACTATAATAGTTAAATTGTTTTTCAATAATTTGAAAATTATTAATTAAGTATCGCTTGTTTTCAGAACTTCTCGCAATAAGTGAACATCTGAAAGGGGTAAATTAAATGTGGATTAATGTGATTAATGTGATTAATGTTCTACTAATGATGTATCATGGAAATTATGTCGAATTGAATGAATAACAATAAAAAGTTCCATATTTGTTCATCATGAAGAATTCATCTTCAAAGAAGCGCTGGAAGAAGCTAATAGTGGAATCAAGATAAACGGCAAGGTAATCAATAACATCAAATACGCAGATGACACGGTTGCAGTAGCTGACAACATTCAGGATCTCCAGAAGTTGATAAACCTCATAGTCGAACACAGCGAGAAATATGGACTATTCATAAACACAACGAAAACGAAACTACTTGTATTTTCCAAGAAACACTAACCCACTCAGCTGATCATTAACGGAAGTAACGTGGAGCAGGTGTCACGTTACAACTACCTTGGTACTATTGTCACTAGTCAACACGAACCAAAGACAGATATCAGAGCACGAATAGAGCAAGCAAGAAGTATGTTTGTGAACATGAATAAGTTCTTTACAAGATCGGACCTGAGTTTAGAGCTACGAACTCGCATGATTAGGTGCTATATTTTCTCTATATTGTTGTATGGCTGTGAGAGTTGGACCTTGGATCCAACAGTAGAGAAGAGATTAGAAGCCTTCGAGATGTACCTGTATCGTCGTATGCTGCGCATATCATGGAAGCAGAAGATAACCAACGAAGAAGTACTCAGTCGCATGAAGAAGAAGAAAGAACTCTTAATAACAGTCAAAGAAAGGAAAACTCGCCACATCGGTCACATGATGAGAGGTGCGAAGTATGAAATTCTGCGGTTTATTATCGAAGGCAAAATCCAAGGGAAGAGGTCCATCGGTAGGCGGCAAAGTTCCTGGCTGAAAAATCTAAGAAGATGGTTCGATTGCTCTTCAGTGGACATATTTCGCATGGCTGTGTCAGAACTATCTTAGTCAATTGGATCGCCAAACTTCGAAAGGAGATGGCGTAACAAGAAGAATATTTGTTCATTTAAAATTATTTTAGTACATATTTCGTCGATATTCACTAGTGGCCAACCTAGACTACTTTTTTTTTGGTTTTGTTGATAACTTCTTTTTTATAATGTGCAACAATTCGCCCTAATTTGAAGTTTCTTATGACTGTCCAAACTTTCAAATGAGACGTCAACATTAAAAATATTCGAATATAAACAGAAGATACAAGGCAAATTTAAAAAGTGGCCCAACCTTGACGACATTCCCCTACACATAGAAACCCTATGAAAACGACGACCTACATACGACATATATAAAGCGTATATAAGACCTACATATGTATACATATATAAGACATATATAAAGCATATATAACGCCTGTGTACAACCTATATGCGACTATATGTGGCCTATATATGACTTATATGTGACCTATATATATATAACTTATACATGACATAACTGCAACATACATAAACTCGCATATATGCTTTATATAGGTATTATGTATCTTAAATATATGCATTATATATGCCGAATATATGCATTGTATATGCCGAATATATGCTTTATATAGGTACAAGTATGTGATATAGGTCTTATATATGCTTTATATATGTCGTATATAGGTTGTCATTTTCATAGGGAATCTAAATATCATTTCATTTTCTAACAAAATTATAAATATCGATTCTTCCCGTGAAAATTTATATTTTCCGTCTTAACTTTGTCAAAATCAATGGATTTCGATAGTTTTCTTAAATTTTTTATCTCAGTTCTAAATATATTGTGCAACGACTCTCCATTTTTAACCTATGGGATGTAAATCGTTAATATCGAGGTGCGACTGAGTTCCCTCTATTATGCATAATAGCCGATTAAAGTGTACAGCGGGGGAGGTGGGGCGAATTTTTTTTGTCGCCTAAGGTGAGTCACCGAAGCGGAAATCCAAGTCGTGAACCCGATTCGCTTCTTCTCCCGGGGCTCTTGACGTGCTTCGCGATCGAGGGACGCGCCCTCTGCATGGGCGGTTTACTCGCTTATATGTGATTACACAGTATTTCCGGGGTGTCGAGTTGTTCCATTCGCGCCGGAAGCACGATACCTCAAAATTGTCATCCCCAACGTTTATTTCATATCCTTTACCAAAATACGAGCTTTAAACTAATCTGGAACAGTTTATTTACAAGGAAAAAACAATATGCAATTTTTGTAAAGTTTATAGTAACTTTTAATATGGTTGCATCTACCACAAATTAGGTTGTCTACACCACGAAAATAGTTGGGACAAATGTTACTATCTATGAGGTTGTGACAACCATATTTTTTCCGTGTATTTATTGCATTAGCCAAATAAAATTCAAACGAAAAAAGTTGAATATGTTTATCGTATAAGGCCTCAGAAATCATGGGCGTGGAAAAAAGTTTTCTTCTTTGTTTTTGAGGATTTCTTCTTCTTCGTGCGTTACTTTCTGAGGCAAAGCGTTTAATTGAGACGGATAACGTGGGCGTGAAAGATACAAGCCGCTCATCCCGCGCATCGGGCGTGAGAAATTTCTCTCTGGAGATGTATAACGCGTGGGCAACCGAGCGTCTCTTCGATCTATATACACGTACGCCATACGTATATATAATGCATCGCAATCGAGCAACCTTCGTCGCGGGAATTGACAGATGCAGAAATTATTAGATGGCGAATTGAACAAAAAACGAGAACAAACGTTGGAGATATTAAGCCAGAGGAATTTATTTGATCAGTTTGAATATGTAGCAGTATATCCACACAAATAGCAGACATTTTCTAAAGTTATACAGATTTTTCACAAAATTGTATATTTAGTTTAACTTGACTATAACTGTAAAAAAATAATGAACGTTTATCAGAACGACCTTAATAGCTTGTATAATCGATAACTTGGATCGCGAATTTCAATCCATTTCGAAATCATATGTACATACACTCCAGAACTGCATTTATTACAGCCCCTCGCAACACTTCAATCACGATGCACGCAAAACCGTATTATGAAAATGCGGACGCAATTCAGGCCAATCTTTGAACTGCAGCGCGGAGATGATGTTTGCTTAATAATGGGTCAATTCCTGATAGTCCATTCCTCCCATAATCGTTTAACGTAGATATATGAATCATTCCTCATCATTTATTTATGTTAGAAATGTCAATTAAATTCTATTCAAATTTAAAATATCGATAAAAGTTCTTTCACGAAAACAAAAAACTTTGTATGATTTTAGAAAATTATCGACTTTTTTAAGTTTCAGAAAATGTTTGGAAACTTTGTATTTTTTGTTTATAAGCTTCGTAGATTGTAAACATTACTGTAATTCTTCGAAATACACGGCCCAAACTCTACCTAAATTTTAGTCATTTTTTTCTGAGTCAAAAAGTCTTTTGCCACTTTTCATAAAACTCAATATGAAAAAAGATATTCTAGTTTGAAGTCTGACAAATCTGATTGGTAACTCGAATATCTTTTTTAATTTTGTGTTTTGCGAAAATTCGCACAAAACTTTTCGACTCGGAAAAATATAAGGAAAATTCAGGTTAATTTTGGTACGTGGTTTTTATCCCCACTCCTCATAAGAGCTCGTTTATTGTTTAGATTTCAAACTTGAATAACTTTTTTGATTTTGAGTTTTGCAAAAAGTGGCAAAGGACTTTTCGACTTGAAATTCAAAAAGGAATATTAGATTTCTTTTTGGTACAGGGATTATGGTACATCCTGTATATCGGCGAAAAATATAAAATATCGTAACTATCGTAAGAGAAAATATCGATATATCGATTATCATTTTAATTAAAAAAAAAATCTTTTACTAAATGAAAGTTTAATAATAGCACTTAAGGCAAAAGTTTTCTTCGAATATCTATATATTTATTGGACATTTGTAACACTTATTATCTTTTATTTTATATAATTATATCACTGTTTCTCAACTGCTATATAAAAACAGACCAAAAATACAATTAATTAATTATTCACCAAAAAAGTCAATTATTTATTATGTTTAATTGCAACAAATGTGATCTGGAATCTCTGTAATTCACGTATAACTATCCTAAATGTCTTTTTCAACACTTGCAAGAAAAATTGTTTGTTTCAAGTACAACTTTTCGAAAAAGATTTTTTTATTACGTTCACCTGTTTTGAATACAACATCCTTATTGATAACGATAAATCATCTCTGTACATGTCAACTTTTCAAATTTTTCGTCGATATTTTCATTAATATTTCAAAATTTCAATATTTTCGTTTATCACCCAAGAAAAGCTGATATCTATCGATATTTAGTTTCAGAAATATCGATATATCGATAATCGTTAGGATATCCTTAATGATTTTTGGTCTTGTAAGAATTTCCCAAAATTTTATTAGAATTCTGAAAATCTTATTAGAATTTATTTTCTTATAAGACCAACCTAATATAAACCTATTAGATTCGACAATTCTTATAAGGTGCACCTAATATGAACCTAATAAGGACCAAAATCCTTATTAGACCAAAAAAAGGCCTTATATGATTCTGGAAATTCCTTATTACGTGCTGAGAATTCCTTATAAGGCTCGTTTGACCGTATAAGATTTTTTATTTAACATTGATCCACAAATGAAACTCAATAATAGATGTGAGCTACTACAGTAAAATTTTCGTAACATGAATCTTTTTGGTGCTAACAACTTTATCGTACACATTTTTTAATACTTTGTTTACAGAATCTAAACAGAAGTCTTGTTGGACCAGTGGTTAAGTCACTGGACTCTTACTCTCAGGGTCGAGAATTCGAATCCTAGCTGCGGCATTTTTTCTTTAGAAAAAATTCATATTTAATATGTAATATTATAATGTAATATATTTATGATATATATTATTATAAATGTTGATAATTAATAAATATAAATTTTTTATTTTTCATTCTCGGCGTTTTTGGCATAGTATAGGGTTCTTATTTTATTTTTTCTTAAAAGGCTCGGTGGTTTCTTATAAAGTTTATATTATGTCGACCTAATAAGATTGCCTTATAAGGTTTTTATATTAGGTTTTTATTAGGTCAAAAATCATTAGGGATCGCACAGGCCTACCCTGTATATTTTGTATACCTGTAATGCATTATTAATACAGTGTATGTGTAATGGACGTTATACAGTTTTTCTTAAATTTAAGACAAAAATTTTCAACAGTGATAGTTCTATCCGAATTGATGATCGCAGAAAATTAAAAAAACCGTTTATTATTTGTTTTAGGTGCGAAAAATCTGTGGTCGCGCAGAACTGAAGACAGGCCCTGTCCAGGAGGAGACGGCGTCGGCGTCGCCGGGTCCAGGAAGACGTGAGGGAATCTTTTATAGCGGTGTCGCGACGCCCTCGCACCGGCTGTACGTGCAGTTGGGCGAGTTCCTGGCCAACATCGTGCACTCGCGCGCCTTCTACGACAACCTCGCTGACTCCATCTGCGGCGAGTACCGGGACGACGAGTGCTGGAACGGCGAGCGCGTCGGCGAGTGAGTCTCTTTTTTTCGATTCTCGTTTCTTCCCCGCGTTTTTCTTTTATCCATCCCGCGTATCGACGCCGCGGGCGACGTCCCACGCGAAAAGAAAGCCCGTCTATACATGGTCCGTCTCGGAATTAATGCCGCGATTGCGTCATTTTTCGTGCGTTATTGTGCATTCGCCAAACGCGCCACCCGGGGGCCAAAGCGTTTCACCGAAAGTGGAACGGGGTGAATCGGATCGTCGTTATTTTCGAAAAAATCCCCGGCTCGAATATTCTTAATTCCGGAGATGAACACTCGAGTGGAGGATTAAAATTTTGAAATTGAAGATGGGTTTTTTGGCATTGCGACAGTCGTAATCCGATTCTGGTTTCTGGAATTGATCACTTGGGAGTGTTGATTTGGAAAGCGTCTTATGCAGTTTATCCAAGAGGATTTACGTTTTCGTAGCATTAATTTTAGCACTTATTATAAAACCCAAAACAACACACGGAGGGAAAAGAGTAGTTAGCTGGACTAAAATAATAATTCAACTGAGTAAACGGAATAGTGAAATATGAACGGACAATACACGTAGCTCAACGAACTAAGTACCCCTTTAGGCATACAGACGATACTTTGTTTCGTTAGGGTAACTAAACGAATCGTACTCATTACTGCTCTAACGTGTAGAGGAATACACTTATACTCAACGTTTAGTAACAATGAACCAACCTGAAGTCTTACCGAAGACTAAACTAGGCATTCTCCACCGCTTGTTTAGTTGAAGTTACTAACACAGTTAATTCGTTCTATTACTAGCCTATGTTAGAATATACAAAATGATGCTGTGCAGTAGTCATTGTATAGAAGATGGAACAACTTTAAGACCAAATGATTTTGTTTCTTAGTTTCTTCTTCGCCCCTGGGTTTCGAGATAATAAATAGAATTACCAGTGGCCATTCAGGATATTTTCATCCATTACTACATTTACTTCGAACCCCGTAAAACGAACTTCTGTGAAGTAAAATTAACTCTTTTTTCAACTCGACTTTGAGTAATTAACTCTTCCATCGAGAGCCAAGTACAATCAATCACTGATTAGCCAAATCAGACAAGAACTAATCCTTTTCGGATTTCCAGTCCCGTTTCTCTGTAATTCATTCAGCGAGAAAAAAACTCTGGCTTTGAAACCAACAATACTCCATATATCGTCACAACGGCGGAGTCGGATTTTACTGAAAAATACATAAACCCGAGCGAAATGCAGTTTTGTTCGGCTTGAAAGCTCGGCCAACTATAACGCGCTCGCTTATTCTGTGTATATACACGTAGAGTCGTCAAGCTGAATTTCAAACGTGCTTCGATTTCGCTGCTATGTATATTTGTGTGAGGGTTTTTCACGACCTCTTGAAAATCTGGGATATTAACTTTCTCGCCAATTAAGACCGGAAATGAGGTTCAAGAGTAAGCTCTTACTTCAATTTTATCCATTCACAAGAAAAAGTTCCGAGTCGAAATTTCATCTTGAATTTCAACTTATTGTGCACACATGTATTGTGCACAAGTTTATGGTGCACATTTTATGGTGCACATTTTATTGTGCACAAGTTTATGGTGCACATTTTATCGAAACACGAAAAGGTAAAACGATTTCGGAAAAAAGCTGGAAGATTCGCGTAGGAAATCGAGTCCGCGACCTCATTAAAATTCATCGGGAGCGGACAAACCCGCGGGAGATAACGAGCTTTTTTCCATTAATGCGTCGACGAGATATACGTGTCAAGGACGCGATTACCCATGCGCGCACAAAAAATTCACGAGCTGACGCGAGAGCTTTTTTGCCGCAGTTTGTCTCAGAAATGGCTCGAAGGGGGGAGGAAGGGGGGGGGGTGCGGAAAGACGTGGCGTTTCTTGGCAAAAGCGACCATGCATTGGAGCTTGCATGGGGTCGAAGCTGAAGTTGGCCCGAGCGGCGCCGGCAAAGAGTCTTTGGCAGACTCTTTGGCGGCCAGTTCTGGCGTCCCAATGGCTGCACCGCGAAATCTCGATCCCCACCAATTTCGCGGATTCCGTTCTTCCTCACAAGCGAACATCTCGCAGACCGTAAAAATACGAGACGGTTTTTCGCCCAACGATATTAAGTGCGTGGAAATTTACGGGCCAAGGGTGTGTTTATAAGTGATTTTTGTACATTGGTTTTACTCTGTAAATCTGAATCAGTCAAATTTTAAATAATGGAATCTGTCAGTGGTGATTTGACTGAAAAATCTGCTGTTCTCGCCGTATTTACAGATTCGTTAGTAAAAACGTCACTGATTGAATCTGTTGTAAATCAATGAAATTCCACTGACCTATAAACAAACGTTACGAGAACAAGACTGACAGCATTTGTTGGAGTATATTTCTTTGATATTACCGATTAACTTATTGTACGATAAATAATTATGCCATTTATTCTGGAGTTTCTAAACATACGCTTGTGAAATTTGGTAGAAATGAACAGACAAAAAATGAAACAATAAATGAAAAATAATTAATCAAATTATTAAAAAAACAATTCAAAATTTTTTGGAATAAAACACTTTATTATTAGATAATTAATAACAAAGTTATAAAAAAGTTATTTGATTTTTTTTTATTCAACGATATCTTGTTCTAAACGAGTAATAATTAAAATTGCAATAAAATTTGAAAGTATGAATATTTCTTAAAATTCGTACATCAATAATATACATATATATATAATTATCATGAATAATTTAGCAAGTAATTTATGAATGCATGACTTTACTGAATAATTTATTTACCAATAAATTAAGAAATTATCGTATATTCTTTGATTGTTTTTTATTTCGTTATAAAGGAATTATATTTCATCAAACTCTTTATCTTTCTTTGATTTTTGAATACACCAATTATTTCATCATTTAGTAGTTTCATAATTCATGTATCGATTGAAGAAATTTTTTGAATAAAGTCTCATTTTTAGTTGAATATTTAAAAAATATCGTAAATTAAAACGGTCTGAAAATGTTTTGACTATTATTATTTAGACGGTTAGACTATTTGAAAATAAGTATATTAGTATTATAGAAAAATAGAAACTATTGTCAAGTCAATATAACAATAAATGAAAAATACTTAATTTATTAAAAAAAATGAATTCAAAATTTTTTGGAATGGAATACTTTATTATAAGATAATTCAGAAAAAAATTATGAAAAACTGTTTTAATTTTTTTTATTCAACGGTATCTTGTTCTAAACGAATAATGATTGAAACTTCAATAAAATTGGATAGTATCAATATTTCTTAGAATTTGTACATAAATAACATACATAAATATAATAGCAAGTACTCCATTAATTCATGAATTTATTGAATAATTTATTAAACAACAAATTGAGAAATCATCATATATTCTTTGATTGTCTTTTACTTCGTTATAAATGAATTATATTTCATCAAACTCTTAATACTTCTTCCATTTTTTAATCTACCAATTATTTAATCATTTAGTAGTTTCATAATTCATGTGTTGATTAAACAAATTTTTTCAATAAACTCTCATTTTTCGTAGAATATTGAAAAATTATCGTAAATTAAAAATACCCGGAAATGTTTTTACTGCAAGTATTTATATTGTTAAACTATTTGAAAATAAATAAATTAGTTATATAGAAAAATGAAAACAATTGTTTAGTCAGGAAATCTTAAATGCCCGAAAATGATAAAAACTTATTTTGTGTACGGATAAAATAGATATTTATGCTACAAGGGAGGAATGGAATGATTCTACGAGCGAGCATTTGGGCACGAGCGGTAGCGAGTGCGCAAACGCGCGAGTTGAATCACATTCTCCCTTTTCCATGTATGTGTAGGAGTGACCGCTTACGATGAAACGCGTGACGCAGGCCTCTTTCCGAGAAGTCATAAAATCAGCGAGAGAATTCTTCTGTGTTCCCTGCTATCCGGGATAAAAGTCTTTTATCCCGGATAGCAGGGAACAAAGAAGAATTCTTCCGCTCATTTTATGGCTACTCGGAAAGAAGGCTGCGTTCACGCGATTCATCGTAAAAAACCGGCCATTCCAACACATATATGGAAAAAAGGAATTTTATAGACATGATAGAAAGTTTAACCGATTTCATAAATTTGAGTATCTTTTTCTAAAACGTTAAAAAAATTTCCAAAAATTGATAATAATCCAAAATGCCAACGATTACGATTATCTTTCTTTTTTAAATATTTTGATGCAATGATTTTCGATTTAAAAGTAACAGCTTTATTTTTCCAAGATAACATATTTCATTTATATTCATGACAAAAAATTTAGTCAACTCGTGGTGGTAGAGTTCTGACAAATTTATTTATCAATCTACCTGATTCGCCAGTTAAATTTGACTGATTTTCTGTTACCGCATTGCTTTTAATTGAACCTGTCAGATTTGACTGAAGGTCTGTCGTATTTGACAGATTCACTTTTAGAGAGTACGGCAATACCATTATTTTCGTCTCGGAATATTTTGTAATGGAGAATTTCGCTATTGAATTTTGTTGACAACTCTCTTAGTTTGAATTAGTCTAAAATATACTATTTCAGAGAATCACCTTTTTTTTAGATTTAACTAATTTGATCTAGTTCACATTGATTTAAACAAAAAAATTCAATTCTTCACTTTTTTCCCACACATAAATCTATTGAAATTGACTAATTAACAGTGAAAATATCAACAAATTCGATTAGTTGATATTGACAATTTGCTTTTTTTTCGCTGAGCGAATCAGTCAAATTTCACCTCGAATAATTCAAACTGAAAAGATAAACTTAGAACGATCACAGCATCCTGGATAAGCGTAAAAATAATTTTAACTTTGTTTATTTTCTCCTACAGTGAATTCCTGATAGAATTTTTTTTAAAACGATTGAAACAATACTTTGAAAATAGATGAAGCAAAGAAGTACGCAAAAATACCCACACCAAAATGCATCAATTTACATATCGTAATTTCACCAAATCGTTGAAACTTTTCTTAATTTATAAAATTTGTTAACATTTACTTGAATTCTAGATTTTTCTTAAAATTTCCAACATCGCCATACGATTAAACATATTTTGCATTTAATTAATCTACAGGGTATTTAACGCTTTTTGTAGTCTAACGAAATTTTCAAAATTTTCCATGGTCTACAAATTCAGTGGCAATTTCCTGAAATTACAAAATTTTCGTGTTTTTTCGGAGTATATACGTTTTTTGATTTTTCAAAATTGTAAATGAAACTTGAACTATTCATAATTTTTTGAATACTATGAAAGATTGTCCAACTTATACTATGTTTTTTAGATTTTTATTAGTAACTAAACAAAAAGATCATTCATACTTCGAAAAAATATGATAAAGAATGCAATTTGCAAAGTTTATTAACTTTTCTGAAATTCTACAAAATTTTCGAATATCTTAGAATGTAGAATGACATTATTCAAAAATATCAATGTAACTCAATTTTCTAAAATATATTAGCAACGTTTCAAACATAATATGAACTATACAAAATTTTGTGATAAATTACTATTTCTAGTTCGGATTTTTATTAAAATACGTAAAACGTTATTATGCATACTTCGAAGAAACGCGATAATGAACACACAATGTACAAAGTTTATAAACAAGATATACAAAGTTCTCGAACGTTTCCTGAAACTTTACAAATTTTTTAACCTTTTTAGAATTATGTAAAAACACTTCAACTTGTAATGTTTACTGCTGTTGTAATAGAATGTTGATTTGATTCTTATTTATTCAAATTGAACTCAATGAAATTTTCGCAAACTTTTCGAAATTCGATACATAAATATAAACCATTATAAATTTGTCTAACTTTTTAATATTTTCCGTAATTTTTGAATACTCATTAAGTTTTTCAGATTTTTTGAGCAATAAAAAAAACATTGTCATGCATATTCCGAATAAGAATGATGATAGACCCAATCCTTAAGTTTGGAAAACATTTTCTGAAATTCTACAAATTTTCAGAATTTCCTAGATTGATTAAAAATCTTCGAAACTTTCAATGTTTTCCAATGACAGTATATAAACTATCATTCAAATCAAGAAATTTTTACATTATATACACTATTTCATACCTACTATATGAATGTACAAAAATCATCTGAATTACACAATATTTACAATACCAAGCAAACAAATTTAACGAAATTTTCCTAGAACTCCTATAAACTCTCAAAACACAAAACCGGAAGCCCTGAATTTCCCAAAGCGACCCTTCGCCTCGTAGAGCCCAACTCCAGTAACGGAAGCAGTCTGAAATAAGATGAACTTTTTCCACCTCGTATTATATTTTTACCTCGCTTATCGATCTATCCTCGCGCGTTTCGATTTACAAGTGTCGCCATTGCTCGAATTGTCTCGCAATATGATACTTTTTGTGATTCAGATACGGGCAAACGGTGGTAGACGCGAGCCTGACAGCCCAGAGGTACAATCCGGAACTGGCGTTTTCGGCATCCGCCGGAAGTAGCAACGCCAACACGAGTGCGAGCGTGCTCATCGACCAATTGCGGCACATCAATCAGGCAAGTTTTCCTCGTGAGAAAAATTTTGAAAGTCCTGTCAACTACATGCTCAGTTCAGAAGATAAAGTTGATAATGTTGAAATAATATAAGTCTGAATGAACAGTTCGTGCAAATGAATTCAACTTCAACTTTCCTGTTCAAAGTCTTCGTGCAGTTGAGCCAACTGCATTGATGTTTTACACAAATTGATTTTTCCCTGCGATTATTACGGAATGACAGCTTTTCATGAATCCTTGATCCGTATCTGCAGATTGTCCAAGCCCAATTGGCGTTGGCGCCAGATAGCAGCAGTGTTCTACTTTCGGATGAAGCTTTCGAAAGCTCTGGAAGCGGTGGTGGATCAGAGTATCGCAAAGATGGCAGCGACGCCACCGAAGGTGACGACGAAGATCGCGGCTGCGTCGACTGCGAGGACGATGGCGACGAAGCCTCGGGTTCAGGCATGAACCCCAAATCTTCTGGCAAAGGCCAAAGTAAGTTTAAGTCAAAATATGGGTTCATTATCATATTTTTTTTTCGAATCTACTGCGAACTCAATTTTAGAACCTAGAATTCCACTCTTCAACGCGAGTTTCACTTTTCAGAGCCAGCCCTGAACGTGAACACCGACAGCACAACGCCCGCAGCAGGTTCTGCGACGCTTTCGTCGGCCGCCATTTTGTCACCGCTGCTGATAGTCGCCATTTCCTCGCTACACCTAGCTGCCACGTGGCCACCCGGCTTTTTATTTTGAGTCCCATTACCCTTCTAATCTATTTATTTATTTCGTTATTTAAACAAACGACCGCAAACGTGATATCGAAGAGAAGCATTTAAATTATTTTTGCACCAATTTACGATACCTATGGATATAAAAGGAAGAAGGCCAATCATGACCGCGATGATTCTATCGGAGTTTCGATACAACACTGGATGAAGTCTATTGAATATCATTAAAAATATTATTGAAATTTGTTGAAAACTGTAGAATGTCATAGAACATTCTACAATATCTTGAACAGCTTCTAATGGTATCAAATAGACTTCCCAAAGTGGAAAAACCGCGGCCGCATCAATAGGCATTCACGAATCCGAAATAGTTACGTCTCTGACGAAACAAAATATTTAGGGATCCGCTTTTTTTTTGTTGCCTGGGCGAATTTTTTAACCCACGTACCTACTATATACGTATAGCTAGATTTTGTAGAAAACGCTGATGTTGTATATTTATATTTATTTCCGAATCACTTATTTATGCACTCGTCTTGCACGTGTGTTGTGCGACAAATACCGGTGAGCGAGAAAAAACAAATTAGCGTAATTGTGAGTGTGTCTGCGTGTACATAGAAATTAATTATTTATAATTATATCCGGCGTAGCTTATAACAAATCATTTTCACGGTTGTTTGAGTTAACGAAGGAGAAAAAAGTGGTGATAATGATGGTGATAATTGTCGTTCACGAGTCTTGTTTGCCTTCAAATATTTTTGATTCCTGTTTTGATCATTTTCGTGATTTTAAAGGTATGCAAGAATTCAGTGAACGATGATTGGGGAGGGAATTGTTGAGGAGAACGGCCGTAAGACGCGTATTATTTGTATTTATGTCTTCCTGCGATTTCGGGTAACGAGAACGAAAAGAGTATTTTTGCTAACTAAAGATCGAGAGGCAAAAGGGCGTTAAGTATCATGACTCAATCCAAAGTTTTTTTTTACAGCAAAAGATTTCATCTAAATATCCGAAAGTGTTTTCATGACTGCAGCGCCCAGAGGTCCGATTTTTCGAAGCCTACTACAGTAAACTTTCGTTTATTCCAACGCTTGCTTATTCCAACGATCGTGTATTCCAACTCGTTTCCGCTCGGTTATTCCAACTGGCGATACCCCTCTACCTCTCGCCACTTTTCCTGTGCGGCCTATCCCGCGTGACATGAAATTGTGTGCGTCGTGCGTGCTCTGACCTGCTCACAGTTACGCGAGTCACGACTCACGATGCATTTTATTTCTCTCGCACACGAGACTGTTCATTGGTTGCCCCGCGTGGCGACATAGCCAATGAGAGTTACTGACAAAGACATGCGGT